>RCUC01165325.1:0-50853 GCA_003697995.1 Taxidea taxus jeffersonii
AAAAAAAAAATTAAATAAATAAATAAATAAATAGGGTCTAGATTGAACAAAGGATTGGCCAACAGGCACATTTCAATGTCCTAAGTTAAAATTAGAAGTTTAGCATTTTAATTTTTTCTATTTTCTAAAATTTATTTTGTATTTTTAAAGCCACTTTTTATTACTTCAACCAAATGTTTCAATCAACTGACCAAAGAAAAGTCATAACTGATCTGAGTAAAAGGGCTTCTGTAGTACTTTACGTAAGCCACGGGAGGCTAGAGGGAAGATGGGCTCTAGTCCTGGGCCTGGCTTCCAGAATTGTCCTCGTTCTGTATATTCTTAGCCTATTTTCACCTGTGCTAGCTCTGAGAGCCTCATGGCACCTACTCATGTCCTCTGATCTAGTCTCTTGTGCACAAGTTTTTCCTCCCTCAAATTCTTCCTGAAAGGCCCCCAAGCATTGTGAATGTCCATTCCCTCCTGCCTGTACACTTGCTATTCTTCCTACACTCCACCCCACCTCTTCTCCACCTGGTTATAGGCATCATCTCCTCCCCTTTTCCTGATTCTTTAGTTTTATTCACTTCACTTCCTCTGCTCCCCCTTATCACCAGCACATGCTGGCCCCATCTGGTGTTTAGCCTGGCTGTGTTCATCCTCAGCTATAAGCACCATAAGGATCAAGATCCATGTTGTTTTAACCATAGGATCCCTAACATCCAGCCTCTTGCCTGGCAGAAAATAAGTACTCAAATATGTAATTTATGGATGCATTCATTAATGAACTAATTTAGGTAACTGTTCCTCCAAAATTCCCTAAGACAGGAATTCTTCCTTCTCTCACGTGTGCTTTCTATATGGCCCCCTGCATATGAAGCCACTCCAGGCTATTTCCCTGTGCTGAAAGATTTGAACTAGGGCCTTTTATATCCATTTCTGAACTCTGTTTTTTATGTTTCAGATAGGGGGCTGTAAGGACCAAGGTCAGGTGATGGGTGCTCAGAGGGATCCCACCCCAAGTCACACGGTCTGGGTGATTTCCCTGGGTGCAACTTCTGTTCTTAACCACCAGAACCAATGCTGAGCAGCCTGATAAGATGCCAAATGGCATTCTCTTCCCTCCAGGCATCATGTGTCTTCTGACCCATGCATGTCAAGAACCTCTTCTTTAAAATTCTTAGACTCCCAGAAGGGTTGAAGGGCATATATTGTCTTTTAGAATAGAAAGAGTATGACAGAGTATCTCTGAAAAAAATTGGCTAGTCCAGAGACAGCAGGGTTTATTCAAAAGTACTCCCCTTCTCCCACTGCTTTGTGAGCAAGGGATCCCCATGCTGATCTTAATTCACTGAAGCCATGTTCATATTCACACTGCCTGCCATCATATTTAAATCATTTATTCTTCCTTATTACTTGCCAACCTACTATCACTCCTGCTTTACATCTACAGATGTACTACCATTCACACTCAGTCACAGTTCTGAAAGTTCCAACTTGACCTTGCCCCTTGAGTCTCATTTTAGAGAAGTAACAGAGTTAAGACCATTATTCATTAACCAGTAAAAAAATTTTCTTAAATAACCAAATGGTTCCTAAGCTTCTCTGAGTGGTCCAGGAACAATTAACTAACTGTCCTGGGTCTGCTTCTCCTCCCCATTTAAATTCCAGACTGACAATTGATATCTACCCAGCCAGAAGCTCCCAAGACTGGATTTTCTATCAATCAGGGAGGAATTGGGCTTGTTTCATTTCTATTTTTTTAAAGATTTTTTTAAAGGTTTCATTTATTAGAGAGAGAAAGCACAAGTAGGGGGATTGGTAGGCAGAGGAAGAAGCAGTCTCCCCACTGAGCAAGGAGCCTGATGCAGGACATGATCCCAAGGCCCTGGGACCATGACCTGAACCCAAGGCAAATGCTTAACTGACTGAGCCACCCAGGTATCCCATGGGCTTGCTTCATTTCTGACACTTCATTCCAAATGTCCTGCTGCCTGTCTCCACTTGGAAGAAGATATGTAAATGCCACCTTTTATACAAGCACCATTCTAATTTTTGTAAGAAATTTTAGATATGTCAAATTCAGCATATACAAAATAACACAATATTCTAAATAATAAGAGACCATATATTGCGTACTTACTGTGTACCAAGTCCTGTACCCAGAACTTATCTTGTACCTGCATTATCATTTCATTCTCTCAGCAGTCCTCTAACAAATATGCTATTGTTACCCCATCACAAGGAAGCTAAGTATAAAAAGTTTGCCCATAGTCATAGGAATGTAAATTCATTTATGTCAAATTCTAGTCCAAACATTATAGCTCAAAGGATCTCCCAATGCAAATGAACAAATAAAATGTATACAGATCTATAGTTCTTCTCTGGATGTTCTTTAAAAAAAAAACACACAAATATTCAATGAGGCAACAAATCTCTAGAATTTCTCATTTCAGGATATTTTCACTAAAGCTAAATCTGTCACACAAATACTATCTGGCATCTCTTTCTAGTTGGTCAACTTGGAACTGAGCTAAGTACGAATAATGTAGGATAATACTATACATTATATTTAGCACTTAAGATACTTTGGTGGTTCCACTGGGATACTATTCTGTTACTTTAATTGCAACCTAGCGAGAGCAACACTTCATGAACCTCTTAAACATGATAACTAATTCCAAGAGGTCATCCTTTCTTGAAAAGGTGCAAGTTCATTTTTTCTGGCTTTTTGTGGTTTTGTTCTCAAAATTCTTTCAAAGCCTTCAATAAGGTAGAACCAGATGGAATCACTTTACTTGATGGAGCAGGAAGAAGAACAAGGTGGGGGAGGGCAAGCTTACACATAAAAAACCTGAGTATTTCACTAATGTTTGATGAATCACGGATGAGCTTTAGCTTTTCCCTCTTTGGATTCCTTCTTGATTGTGCTACCAGTAAGTTTGACCAAACCACTTGCCTGCTAATGAAGTGTCAACAGAGGACACATATTCATGAAACTGTATGATACTAAAAATGACTAGCAATCCTTAAACAATAGATACAGATACTCTTCTTGAAGGTATTTTCTTGGGAGCAAGAGGAAGCTCCACTCACTTCACCAAATCATTTAAAGAATAGGCCGAAGAAAACAATAAGATCTTTAAAACAATTTATCATCTCAAACATCTCCTTGAACAACTGTTTTTTATTTTTTGTTTTTTAACCTTATAGAATAGGCACAGGGGGAAAAAATCACTTAACCTATGGGGATCACAACACAGATGCTTTTTTAAATATAGCAGCGCTAGTTAACATAAGCAAACCATTTTCAAGTGGATGCTGGAAGTCTTAGACCAAGAATTTCTTGAACATTTAATATTTGAAATATATAGAGAGAGATATAGATCTATATATAATAGTATTAAAGAGATAATAATTTTATGATGTGCACAGAGATGCCTTTAAAAGTTCAACTTTCTGTTCCATGTATCTTCTTTCTGAAAGTTGATCCTTTTTTCCAAGTACCATTATTCTGGTCTATCATTTTAGGTTATTTTTCCTTCTAGTCCCTCTTAAAGGGACATGATTTGCTCTTTGTCCAAAGAGAAGAGATTTCTTCTCAAAGTTTGATTGCTTTATCATCTAGCTGAGGCTCTCAATTCATCTTCCCATTAAAAAAGACCTTTTATACAGTATCAAGAGAACTTCTGCTGGTGAGAGGAGGAAAGGTCTATAGAAAAGGGAAGAATGTTCCCCAACTGTCTTTAAAAAAAATCCTTCTTGGGGTGCCTGGGTGGGTTAAAGCCTCTGCCTTCAGCTCAGATCATGATCCCAGGGTCCTGGGATCAAGCCCTGTATCGGGCTCTCTGCTCCGTGGAGAGCCTGCTTCCTCCTCTCCCTCTGCCTGCTTCTCTGCCTACTTGTGATCTCTGTCTGTCAAATAAATAAATAAAATCTTTAAAAAAAGAAAATCCTTCTAACAGGAAAGATAGATCATGATTTTCTGGCCAAGGAAAGACTGCCCAAAGACCCTAACTATATTATATTTGAAGATGAATAAATGAACAGTGCAATGTTTTCTTGACGTGGCCCCAAAGTCCTCACCACAGGCACTGCCTGGTGACTCTATATGAATTACCATCCATACACTACAGCAGTGGTTCTCAAATACTAATGTGCTTAAGTGTACCTTTGACCGCTTGTTCTAACATAATTTCCTGAGCCCCACCTCCAGAGGTCCTGATTCACTGGATCTGGATGGGGCCCATGAGTTTGCATTCCTAATAAGCCCACAGGTGATACCAAATGCTAGTCTGAGGACCACACTTTGAATATTGCTTCAGGGCACTGTGATACCAAAGCACTGCAGTAAATTTTATCACTCATTCTGCATCTAAAATTCTGTTCTTAAGATTATTTCAGTCTGCAGTCTTATAAGAAACATTTGGTCTTCAAAGAAACCATACTGCTGAAATGGGAGGCTATCCTCTTCAGGAAGGAAGGAAGGAAGGAGAGGGAGGAGAGAGAGGAAAGGGAGAGAGAGAAAAGAAAGAGAGAAAGGGAGCAGAGGAAGGAGAGGGAGAGAGAAAGGAAAGACAGAAAGGAAAGGGAAGGGAAGGAAGCGAGGGAGGGAGAGAGAAAGAGAGTGAGAGAGGGAGGAAGGGAGGGAAAGAGGAAGAGAGGGTAAGAGACATAGAGAAAGAAAAGAAAGAAAAACTTAAAGCAATGGGTCTTCTCTTGAACAGAGAGCAAGCTGACTCTGGTTTACAAAGGTATCTCATTCCTGATCTTTGTCATTTGAGAAAGATGTGAGCAGTAGATGTCAAAAATGCACACTGCACATTCCCAGGAAGCTACTCACTGGGCCAACTGTAATTTTATTTAAGCCTGCCTGAACTTGTTTTTCATATTTCTCCCCTGTAGGTACTCAATGAGGGTTTGTTGTTGTTTGTTTTTGGTTTTGTTTTGTTTTGGCAAGAAAGAGCTCAAAGACAAAGACACAGAGTTGACATCACCAAAAACTAGCAAACTTCAAAGCAAAAATTAAATAAAAATCAAGCATTTCTGTTTATATCAAGATTCACCCCACAATCCCTCTACTCATCCTCCTATACAAAAGAGAAAACTTAACACTATAATAGCCACTCTCCAAAAATGATTAAATGAATACCATCCAAAAGTCAGATTACTGGGAACATGTCTAAACCCTTTGTGTGCAAATCCATACAGTGGTGGCTGAAAGACCAAACATCTAAGAAAAAACAGACATACTCTTTACTATAAAGCAGAGCTGCAAATCCAAATGTCTACAACCTAAGAAAGGTAATTTAAGGGATGAAACCAGGAATAAAAGAAGAGAGAGCACCAGGGACAATGGAGAACCTGAGTGTCATGGCCTTATCAGATACTCCTAATTAGCTGAAGTCCAACTATGATAACATCAGAAATTCATTTTCTTTTATTCCTTCCAGTCCTATTTCTTGAATTTTAAGTTGAGTTACAGATACTATGTTTGAAAAGTTACAGGGAAACTGGAAGAAGGTTAACTTCCTCCAGAGAAGGTTCATCCTAGTCTATAGTAGGCAGTCTGGGATGGGTCAGGTCACCTTTATCCAACTCGGGATTGAGTTGACTCAAAGTTGACTGACCTTTTGAAAGATTTGGTCTGCCTCTTCTGCTCACATTTTTGGATGTAGTTTGAAAGCCTATGGTGTTTAGCAGGCTCCCTTGTCCTTCCTGGATGTTGAACTCCAATAGTTTTACCCTTAGCAATGAGAGACTGTCATATTGAGCACTTTGCCTTTTCAGTGATTTGCTTCTTAGCTTCCTAATCTCACACCCTACATAGCACAGAAATTAAGCAAATGCCTCCAGGGATGAGACTGTCCAAGATCAGACTAATTATCTAGCACCTGCCTTCTTTCTGAGGTCTCATGCCCTCAACTCTCAGCTACTTCCCTATCCCTCAACTTCGATGTTTGTCTCTTCTACCTTATGAGATTGCCAAAAAATCTTCTGCCTTCTCTGCTCCCAGGCACAATCTTTTGTCTGATTTCTCAGTTTTCATCCCCCACTAAAAATTGGAGCAAACCCTTAAGTGAAAAGCAGCTTGTGGAATGCTGCCTCACCACTTTATAGCTCCCTCTGTTCTAGGAATCTTGGTTTTCTTGGCAACTCTTTAATGTCTTCAAATTAGGTGCATTTCAGTTTTTAGTTTAGCTTCTCTACTGTTTTTGAAGAAGTGTTAGTTTTTCAAGGACCATCCTATTAGCCAGAGGCAAAAGTCCCCAGGTACGTTGGTTGACTGATTGATTGGCTGGTTGCCTGATTGATTGATTGATTTTTTTAAAGATTAAAACTAACACATATTTTATTTCCTTGATTGAAAACCTCATGGTACATAGAATGTGTAGAAGAGTTGACCTCAGTCTTGCTCACACTGACCCACATGAGCTGCATTTGGGTTTTCTATTCCTGAGACTGCTCAACTGGTGTTGTTGCCCACAGGTTTGTTTTCTTTCCAGATCAAGTTAGGTACTTTCATATAAAATCTCATTTTTAATTCCTATTCTGGCAATTCTTTCCAGGATTCTTAGCTTTGCGTAAGTATACCTATGATGGTGCCAGCATTCTCGAGTCACTAACATAAATCCCCCTACTCCAACATAGCAAGATCGTCTCATTCTACTTGTTAACAAAAAAAATGTCCAAGGTGAACCACAATGGAGTCTCATGAACCATACCACACTGACTCCTGTGCACAGGGATTGTTTCTGTCATCTAAACTTCCCAGGAGCCTCCCCTTGGTGGAGTTACCAGGCTCTGGTATGGCAGCCATGGGCTCCAGCCCAGGCTAATTTAACAGAGTAATATAACTACTTCTCCAGGAAATAATGTATTTATTCTGAAATTTAGGAGTTAACTTCATATTTAAACACTTAATCCACATGTAGCAATTATTTTGGGTAAAAATGGACTATTCTCTATATATAGAGTATATATATATGTACTATATACACATACATACACACACACACAATTTCAAACAAGACATCAAACTAATACTTTTGGTTCAGTGATCTCTTTTAAGACAGGTATGTCAAGCAATTTTTGTATTTTGTCAGCAGCCTTAAAAGAAATTTCAAGTAACCACAAATCATTGTTATACTTTAGAGTACTTGAGACACTCCAGATAAATATTTGATGATAGAGGGGCAGTAGGCAGGGGGGAATGGTTTCATCTAATATGTAATAGAAGAAAGTGACAAGACACCCACCCTTATGCTTATCAGGGATCAAGAAGAAAACGCTCTGACAGAATATCACTCTCAGAGTTGCCAGTAATTGGCCCCACTTGAAGCAAAGAGGAGGAGGAATTTACATGGAGACACTATCTGACTTAAGCCTTTCTGTATAATGCAGTGCCCTGGATACAGATGGACATAGGACACATGGTAAAAATTGCCAAGTTATTCCCATTACCATGTGCCATCTCCAACTGTGGCTGCCTGTGAATTCATCTGCAGAAGTGCAACGAATTCTCTTTATCAAAAATGTTGTACGGTCTTTGAGATTACTGCCCTGTTAGGACATCTAGCCTAATAGGTACAGAGCTTTCCACCATCTGGGTAGCAGAGAATGTGGTAGTGGGCTCAGGATAGGACTGTCCACAGTGAATGCAGACTTCAGTTCCTCTAGGACCATGATGGACCCCCTGGCAGGTTCCTGCTGACAGAGCTCTTGTCTCCTCTGTAACATGCCTGTATAATAGTTCAGAGAAAATACCCAGGCATCCAAATGATGGAGATAAGGAGAGACATCAGAACATGGCATGAATCCTAAACTAACTCCTTGATTTTCACAATTATCTAGTTTTTAAGACTGAGTGGCAAATAAGTAAAAAATAAAACCTTTGGCCTATATAGCAAACAAGAAGTAAATAAAATTGACTAACACGGAGTATAGTATCAGAAGGTACCAACTACTGGCAAAAAAAAACAAAACAAAAACAAAACAAACCCACAATATATCTGTATATGGCAGGCACTGTGCCAAGGATATTACATGAAATCTTCCTCCTTCTGATAGATGAGAAAAATGAAGCACAGAGCAGTTTAGTAATTTACTCTAAGTAGTAAGCAGTAGAGAGTCAACCTGAAACTAGGTCTCAGGATGCTGTATCACAAACCCTTAACCACATCCCTTTATCCCTTTACAGGCCTCCTGGACTGCATTGATCATCTTAATGTCTCGCTGCGTATTCCCTGTACTTTAATAATGTGACTATAGATTATGGACATGTGCCTTTCCTAGCTGTCCTTAAATTTTGAGCTAAATATAAAATTAATGACATCTTGGGAGCCGTGATTCTTCCCGAACACATTTTGCTAAGAACATGGCTTATGAAATCTTTATATCTAGTTGAAATGTGTTTACTAAGTCTTGCCAGGAAGTTCATTCTAGGGGGATATTACACATGGGCAATGTAAATTGCTGTAAGGGCTAAGAAGCTTTCATTCCAACTAGTTTTTTGCCACCAAGTAATAAGTAATTTAGTAGATTTGGAAAGCGAAGCACCTGGTCTACCTCTTTTCACAAGTTAGTAGGACTGCATAAAGATCAGTCACTCTACACAGTCGGAAAATTCCCCATCTGACACATGGAGTTTGCCTCCCTCAATCTTGTTGCAAACTGCACGTTAGTGTTTAGACCTAGTATCTCTGAGGAGGCACAAACCTGTTGCAATGGCCTAGAAATTCCACATTGCAAATATGCATTTCGATGAGCATTCCTGAGCACTGGAAAAAGGAGAACTGGGACTCTAACGTGCAGGCCAACATCCTGTTCCTGGCTTTTCTGGCTCATAGCTGTGCCACCATGAGCAAGTCACACTATGAGCTTTGGTTTCCTCCTCAATAAAAGATGCTAACCTGCCTCATGATGTTCATGAGGTACCTGTGACAGCACTTGGAAAAACAATTCAGACCAAAGATCAGATATGTGCCATATATACATGTATATACTCACACAGCACCAAAGACTAAGTCATGCATATCCACCAGATGCCAATGGCTAGGTGATTAACCAGGTAGAAGACAAGTCCACTAAGCTGCCACACCCCCCTCTCCCTCCCAGGAAGTGAGCCTGTGAGGAGATGCCCAGTTGCCATTGTGATGGGAAAGGACAGAGCAGTCCAGGCAGAGGGACAGAGAAGGAAAGGACACAGGTTGGCTACAGAAGTGGGTTCTAGAGCACTGGATATGTGTGAAATTCTGGAAACAGCAGCAGACAAGAATCACTCATTAACAGAAAATAATCTTGATATAGAAAGGCTGTGTGCCAGGCACCATAAACCAAAAATGCCAACATGCAGGATCCTGCTTGATCCTAATAATAAGCCAGTGAAGGAAGGCCTCCTACTTACTGATTAGGTGTCAGAAGCTTTGGACAATTTGTTGTCAGGTCCATATGGGGAGTAAATGATAGAGGCCAGGTTCATACAGAATCTGTAGAACTTGTTTGAACCTGGAGATAAGCTCTTTGATCACTTTGCTATGCTGCCTCTCTAAACCATTTTCAGGATACAAACTAGTATGTCTATCAGCTATATTTCTGTAGAACAACTTTGTGTTTAAATATATAGGGAAAAGTCAGGTATGGTATACACTCAACTGTTCAAAGCACTCTGTGCATTGGGATCACAGGTGACCTTCTCAATACCCTTAGGTATTATATCTGACTTTTGCAATCAAAAAGAGAAAGCAATTAAAGAATTAAAACACATCTTTATTCTTCCTTCCTAAGGACAACTCTTATTTCCAAATGCTTTTGGTTATCTATGGAAGGAAGGGAGGAAGGGAGGAACGGAAAAAAGGAGGTATGAAAGGGAGAAAAGGGAAGGAGGGAAGGGAGGAAACGGAGGGAGGGAGGGAAGGGAGGAAGGAAAGAATGAACAGACAAACAAATGATGGAAGGGAGAAAGAAAGAAAAAAATGAAAGAATGGAAGAAAGAAAAAAAGAGAAAGGAAGGAAGGAAGAAAGGAAAAGAGAGAAAGAAAGAAAAAAGAGAAAGAAAAGAGGACATCAAGGGACAGTTTGTTAAGGATTAAATAGTATAAATTTGATAAATTTGATTAATAGCTTAAGTATCTGTGGGATAGCAGGAAACCACTGAAAACACTGGAGTGAACCTAATCTAGAGGGAGAGGTTGGGCTTGAGGTTCATGATGGCAGGTGTGGGGTACCCTCACAGGGGTACTACACAGGTCAGTGTAGAGTGCTTTACAGAGTAGTCCCCACTCCAAGACTTTCAGAGAACTCTAGGAAGAATCACTAGTATAGGATCCACTGTGCTGGTGGGAATCAGTAGTTCCCCTTCTAAAATGTTGGCTGGGAGAAAGGCTAAGAATCACTGATACACAAAGATAATCAGTGGAAAGCTATGCAATTAGATAAGACAGTAAAGGGAAAAGGTCAAAGTAAAGCAGAAAGGAAAGGCATAGGCATATGCCTTTGGAAGAAGCTCCATACTTGAAGACTAGAAAGAAGATAAAGGGAAATGAAGGGCAGGGAACAGGGGAGGAAGCAGAGGTGTGGATGGGAAGGTATTATTAAGAATACTGTAAAATAAATGGTTCTTATAATGGAAGAAGGCTTTAAAATATAAAACTACTTGTTTCAAAAAAAAAAGTTTCATACAATAAGTAAATCCTTACCTTCCCTTAGATTAATATAGAAAATAAAAAAGCTGGTTTCCACTTATATTTAATATGTGGAACAGTGTAATCTCTTTTATCCACATAAGCTATTGCAATGAGATTTATAAACAGATAAAACTTCTTTCAATTAACTGTTTCCAATAGTTTAGAGTCACAATGGATACCTGTTACTTGTATAATGAAAACTTTTTTCTAGAAGTCCTTTTGTTGTTGTTGTTTCTAGTTCTTAAGCCAACTAAGAAGGCCATCACAATATTGAAATGCTTTGAATTAAACATTAGCAAAAGAGTAATTTTAATGAAAAGCCCAATTACCTTTTATTACCATTCAAAAAAATCATTTTCATGAAGTTTTATCTATCTGGCAATGCTGAACTTAACCTGAACCCCACGCTCCCAGGAAATAGCCAAGGTCAAGAAATTCGTACCCTTTTGTGTTTTGGGAAACATCCCACAATACAAGGACTGATCTGCCCTTGGATATTCTGAGACCCACATCCACCCTTCCTCATAATGCCCTTATTTCATAAAACCTCAAAATGTTTACCCCGTCTCTGACAACAGTTGCATAGGAAACATGCCATTCTAAATGCCATAATTGATATCAACTATCCTCTATTGTTGGACATCTAGGATGTTTCCAGTTTTTCACAACTACAAACAAAGCTACATCAGCCATCTTTGTACAAATAACCAGCCAACCTCAACTCTTCTTTGAGACTTTGCTCATGAATGAGCATTCCCCCTTTTATAAGAGCCTGGATAAAATCATCTCCTATTACAACGATCTGGTACATCTTGTCTTTGACATATTCAGCTGTTATGAAGTTTCCAGGAAAAAAATAGCAAGAAAAAAATATAGCAAGAAAAAAAGGAGACCATATCACAAATACTTGCTCCATGCTCTTTTTCAGAAAACATAAATGAAAAACAAAAAATTTCACAAAGAATACTTAATATCAATTGATAGTGCTGGTACAAGGACTCCAAGAAGGGAAATGATATTCTATGAACAATCTCACTTTGCCTGAAGATAAATTAATACAACTGAAAAATATTTCAAATTTCTTATTTGAATGGCAAGGAAAATAATACTAAGGAAGGAAGCCGGACTCACTACAATTGGAAGAAACACTCCCAATTTAGCAAATCGCACAGGTAGCATGGGGCATTTCACAAGGCCCAAAATGTTTGACCAATTCTAGCAATGTGGGAAGAGAAAAAAATCACAGCTTTGGCAAAGGAACAAAGTCCTAACCATAAGGATGACTTAAAGATGGGCTTCAAGCTCGCATGGGATTCAAGAACCACCTCATTCCAAATTTCAGCAGGTTCATAAATCACAAATCCCAGGCACAATTCAGTGGGGCAACTCCCATTGATGTTTCAAAACTTGTGATTTTCTACAAGTTTAGTTTGCTTGGAGGAAAATCATTAAATATATCACATTTTATTTCTACACTTCTGTAGGACTTCTTGGGTAACTGACCAATTCTGGGGATAGGGGTGGTTGGAGGGGCTAAAATATTCTAACCACATGTCATTTTAGGTTCTGCATTAGTACAATGATGCTGCAACTCTAAGGTAGAAGAGTTTACAGCAGAAGCAGCTCCACTTGGTAAGGAAACTGCCCTAATTTGGACTATGAATTAACAACCTATTTCTTGAGCACTGCAGCAAATGAAGCACACACTTTATCTTGTTTAAATCTTGGAACATTCTCCAAGGTTCCATTTGACAGATGCAAAGGTGAGACACAAAAAGGCTATATTGTGTGGATAACAAATTTGGTGGGAAGTGGTAAACAGTGGTTATTAAAGAAGGATTCAACATGTAGCCCTGTTAGAGTCAACAGATATTCAATTTTGTGTGAGACCAACAGAATGTGGCCAAATAAAAGTATTTAATGTGAAAGGCTTAATGAATTCAACACAATGATTAGTAATTAACACATCAATCTCCTGAATGTCAATGGATAGCTCTAAACTGCTGGGGGAAATTTTTTTTTTTTAAATAGTGCTGGAGCTTGCTTGCAGAGTTTCTTCTCTTGAGTTGATTAAATATTCCCTCCAAAATCTTATTTACATTATTAATTTGCTCAGCAACCCCTGTCTTCAGAGAAGTAAATTTCCACCTGGTCCCTTAAGAGTTAGCACATATTTTTAATTAAAATAGTTAATAAATTGAGTTGTTATTCTTATAGGCTGTATTACTAATAGTATTAACGCCAAATAAGACAGAAAGTTAAAAAAACAAGGTACATTAAAAGTATGCACATATAAGGGCCTTGAACAGTGGAAGATTTATCTAAACTTCATCAAAAAGATCTGACTCTCAATTATGAAAAAGGGACAGAGAGTCATTTCTATAGTTTTTATGAATGATTCACAACAGTAAAGAATGTAAAGATGTGTCAAGAGTTTACAGGTTCAAAGTACAAACTGCATGCTTTCTTTAGGAAAAGCTAAAAACAAAATTAAAAACCATGAGAAAGATTTGACACTCTTCTCTCTTATGATCTAAATGACAGTAACAGAGTTACATGCATAATGATACAATTACATGCTGTCATGAACAGTTTAATTATCATATGCCTGAGCAAATTTTTTTTTCCTTAAAAAATCAAATGCCCTGTAGAACTTCCACATCTGAATGCTTCTAACCTAACTTTGCCATTCTTCCACTATATTCAATTTTCTGTGGACACAGAGGAGTGGTCTGTCACTTAAAATGATGCTATTAAAATTCTCTCACTTTATTTTTAAGCTCTTAAAGCCCAGGTAGCATTTTGTCGCACAGGTAGCACGGGTATCCACCATGCAGAGAGCCTGAACTCATTCGTTCTTTCTATTGCTTGAATGCCTCCTTCATGCCAGGTAGCAGTATAGGATATGAGATACACACAGGAGGCCATGGGATCTTATTGGCAAGTAAGGAGACTGGAAACAAGCAGGGAACTGGACAACAGAGAGGTAGCTTTGGATCAGTGGTGTCTTTGTTCTCAGACTGCATAGTCAGCCCTGGTTTAAATCCTAGATGTGACCTTAGGTACATCACTCAAGGTCTCTAACTCAACCTCTTCCTCATCTGAAAAATGGAAGCAATGAAAATCCCTACTTCACTGATCTGTGAGGATTAAATGAGAGGATGCAATGCTTTTAACCTAATTCCATGGCACGCAGTATATATACATATATGCTCAATGAATATCAGCTGCCCTAAGGATGCTAATTATATTACTATTACTTTTTGCCTTATAACAAGTGCCATAAAGAGCTATGTAAAGGATGCTAATAAGAGCACCAGGAAGAGCAATAAATCTCCCTGGAAAAGCTCAGTATGAACAGACAGACTACAGAGGAGACCATGCCAAGTAGCGAGTCTTCGATACCTATGAGAAAATAAATAAATAAATAAATAAACGTAGTGTTGTACAAGAAGAACTCTCAAGAGAAGATGTTGTTTTTGTTTAAATGACTATTTCATCTTAAGAAAGCAGTCTTCAGCTACTGATCAAACCAGAACCCTAGCCATGCTGATGATAATGATCTTCAGCATCCATAAATTCATTTGCTGCATCACATCTTGGCATGCGAACGCTCATTTGTTACAATTATCCCTTCAGTTTGACATGGAGAGAAAGCAACCATAAAGCAAGTTCTATTACTCTTGGAAGTGCCTCCAAATAATTAAAATTCTGAAGCACTCCTCAAGCTGAAAGCCCATCAGCCCCTCATTGAGGGCACGTTCTATTAAATAAGCAGGCTCATGTTTGTTGTTCTTGCAACCCAAGTCCTTGAGCTCACAAATCCCACAGCACCAAAAGTCATTATTTTTTAACCTAATTTCATTTTTTAAGTCCCAAATCTATCTTCGGGGGGAAAAAAAAAAAGGCCACCATTTCTCACATACATCTTGGGCCCTTCCAAGGTCCTCGCCATTGGGTTAAGCTTATAACATGCATGATCTCGTCTTCATAGTTTTTCAGGGTGATGGTACTATTACTCGGAGTTTTAAAGGAAACTGAAGCCCAGAAAGGTTCAAACCCTCACCCTAGTTTCATTAGCTCAAGCATATTAGAGCTACGATTTGAACACAACTTTCAAATCAAAGTCCGTATCTACTATATTGCAGCATATGCATCTTGAGAATATATTTTTTCTTTTTTAAAGCAAGACTTACATTCTAAATACAAATGAAGGTCAGGAGGGGGTGAGGTGTGTTGGGGGGCCAGTAAACAAGTGGAAGCAGGAAAAGGAAGGTGAAGGACTCAGCCACTGCAGGCAGATGTTTAACAGAATTCAGTAGGCTCCAACTCAGATTGGGTTTTCATGAAGATCAGACAAAATTCTCTTTCCCCAAAGACTGAACTCCATTTTAAGTCCGGGTCTTAGATAACAAGAGCTACTCACTTTCTGTTAGACTTGGAGGACTGTTTTTTCCCCCCATTATTGAGTTTCAGATCTGCCATCTCTTATAAGCCTTCGCAAGGTGACAGTCTACTCTTTCTCATGAAACAGGATGAAAGCAACTTATCTACATGCGAGTCTCAACAACCAATTACAAATGAAGACAGGCTTGTTGTAAGCATTAATTAAAATGAGATAACATTTTGCTTAATTAGTGCAGTGTCAGGCACACAGTAGGCATTCAATATATGTTTGCTCCATTCCTAATAACTTTCATGGATATTATCATGATTCCTAAAAAGAGTCCTTTAACTCACATGGGAGCAATATCCTGTATACCACATGCCCTTTGCTCAAAATTATGCAACCTAACAGAAATAACTAAAACCAACAATTAGCTTGTGCAAATGAGGAATCCTGCAAATGACTGCTCTGTTGGACTTGTAACAGCCACATGCTCAACTGGAGGAAATTTATTTTCATAAATGTTTGTCAGCAGGGAAAAATGGGCTAGTTGATAAGGCTGGCATCTGAAAAAGGAAATTCATAAGGAGGAAAACAATTTTATTTTAAAGGATCACAAGTCATTATTAAACGCACCTGCTTACCAAATGCAGCTTAAAGACCACGAACAACTGGGTAAACTGAGTCCAGAAGTGGTTGGACTCATGCAGTCAATTGATTAATTTAATTAGTCAATTAATTGAAAAGACATCCAGCCCATGTGCATGAAGATCATGCCAGTGAGCGAGACTAACAGAAAGAGTTGGCATATAAAGGGCCACCAGACTCAATTAATTCACATTTGATCAGATGCCCTGGATAATGTTGGCTCACAGCTGGATTTGTACAACACAAAACACACAGAGTTGCATTTAAATATTAATAAGTATAAATATTTGAAAAGGCATATCTTTTTTACCTATCACATAGCCCAGGGGAAAAAGAGAGGGTGCATAATTTCTGGATACCTCAACTGCGGAAGGCTCCCAGTCCTCATTGAAGTTCAAGAGCATTTACTTCATACCTACTGTCACACTCACCCCTGCCACCTCCCAAAACCAGACCTGACTTGCTACTCCCCTTCCATGCTGACTTTAGACACAGCTATCAGTTTTGCTAAGTCGCACTGAGGGTAGGCATTTTGTCCCTTCCTAAAGACAATGCAAATTATGGAACTAACCTACTTAATCTCTTGTCCCAAAGATTTCAGTGTTTAACTCTACCCCCCCATAATTCACTGCATGCAGCAATTAAATTAATGGCAGCCAAGGCAGCATGGAATCCTTTAAACCCCTCTGGGCTTGTTCCTTTGATTAGACCAGATCCAGGAAGCTGCAGCTATTTGCAGGCAGATTAGAGGGGCTCCCTTTTTTATTGCCATCGGGGCTGAAGATTGAAAGGTCAGGTGTGTTGACATCTTACTCATTTCCATCTGTGACAGTTTACATTGAGGTTATTCTTAAAAAAGGTTTTTAATACAGTAAGAGGACCATATGGATCACAAAGCATGAAGGCACTCTCATACATTTCAGGCCAAGGTACCAAGCAGATTTATGCCTATCTGCTTCCTCAACACACCCTGACTGCCATCTCCAGGTGCCAATAATGGATGCAGGACATCAGCATCCCGACGCTCTGTGAGATAGGATGGGGGCCTTCTGGGTCATACAACATTTAATTATGCTCTTCATGGTTTGGGGACTAAACCCAATTTAATTGTATTTTATTACATTTTAACATTCAGTGGAAAGAAATGCGATTATGTGTTCATCAGTCATTCCCAAATCTAGCTTAATCAAAACCACTTGAACTTTTTTATATTGAAAACAAACAAACAAACAAACAAACAAACAGAAGTTGAAAACCAGCTTCCCAAGTCTCACCCCAGAGCTGGTGAGTAAGTATCTCATGAGGACTCAGCCCAGGAATCTCTCATTGCCAAGAGCCCCTCTAGAGGTGGTCCTAGTAAAGACGCAGTTCAAGGACTCACTGGTACATGCCACTAAGACAAAGTATAAGGAAGTTTACCTGAAAATAAGTAACAATGTTCAGTGAAGTTAAACAATGAGGAGGTTGGGATAGTCAGGCTGCCTGGAATTGAAATCGCCTTCCCCCACAGCGATAGGGTGTATAAATTACTGAATCTCTCTGGGTCTCATTTTCCTCACTTCTACAATGGGGTTACCACCACCTCCCACATGTAAAGCACTTAGCATGGGCCACAGCTATGTGAAGCTACCCAAAATTGTGAGGTAATTATTTTTTAACCAGATTCCAGAAATTCTATAAAACAAAGCTCATTGTATCATAGTAAATGAACTTTCCACAAAACAGAATAGCCCTTTTCCTCTCATTTAATTCTTTATACTTAATACTATAACTTCCTGTGGGATAGGCTGAACATAATGACTAAATTCTAATTTAAAGCTGCATTACTTAATAATTTACTTAATTCAAAGGCACCATCAATTCATTAATAGCTTTGTTGGAATTAAGGAAGGAAAACAAGTGTGTGATGATTGTAAACTGCATCCCAATTTCAGAAATGTTCAAATGTACTGGGATGAAGTAGGCCAGGAGAATCTAGAATTTGATGTTGTCAAATACCCAGGAGAGTCTGTATTAACAAAAGCCTACGCGTCCCCAAACACGAAGTTCCCCCATGCTGTCATCAGCACAAGAGTCCTCCATAATATTCTAGGGTCAAATCTCCTGGAAATCACTGCCTATCATTGCCCTCCTTCCCATACCCTCTTTTCATGGTTTCATGATGCATATTCAGATATTAGAATATCTAAAGGTTGAGAAGTCTTCCAACAGATTTACCAATTGAACTTGCCTTGAACTTTTCTATTGACCCTTTGGGGAATAAACTTCCTCAGTACATATTTTGAGAAATGTTAAAATAAACCAAGTTTCTTGGCTATAGTAATTATGAATATCTCTGTCCAAATATCTTGTCAGAGTACAAGACCTATGGAGAAAGAAGTCCCATGTCCTGAACTAACCACAGGATTCATCGCTTCCTTCCAAGGAAAGTAAAGACCCTTTCTTGTTATTTATTAGATGGTGAAAAATGAACCATGAGAAAACAGGGAGAGCCATTACTTTTTCTGAGCAACCTTGTAAGTTGAGAACATTACTGAGCATTTATATTGCATGATAATTTGACAAAAAGACATTTTTACGGTTTTTAATTATCCCAATGATAAGATTAAAAATCCAGGAACTGTTTATTCAAATCCATCTTGGTAAAATAACTACGTTCAATAAACAGAGAATACAGACAGTTTTAATTTTACATGTGGGCCAGGAGGATCCGTTTCTCCCAAAACATGTATCATCCCATATGTGGTGTGATTTACAATCCCCAAAGCATTAACATTTGAATTGTGAGTCTTCTGTTTAGGATTCATTGGAATTCTGATCCTATAGTCACACTAAAATAGATGCAGCCTAAAAGAAAATTCTCCACATTTTAAAGCCAGATGGCCTGTATAAGCTAAATATTTTTTCATTGCTTGTTCAGAAGAAAATTCACGTTGGAAGGAGTGAATTAATTTAAGTAGACATGAGTTTAAGGGATCCTTAGTCATCAATCCCAAACTTAGGACTTTATTTAGAGAAAATGTATTTTTTAATTAAGTTTAAAAATAACAAAAAAGAATATATATATAACAACCCTGGCACAGAAAACGTTTCTTTTAAAAAATCCCCTAATGTCCAGTGGGGGGGACCCTAAACTAAAACAATTCTCCTCCATCCCATGGTGTGACCAACTTTTTTTTCTTCAAACTGAAAAAAGGAGATCTTTATTTGAACTAATTTCTAGAATCACCAAAAAAGGTCTGATTATTTCAAATTCTCTGATAATATGTTATTAAGAGTGAGACTTAATCATGATTTTCCTTTTGATTAAACACAAAGCAACAAATCCAATTCTACCCTACCATTATTTTTTTAAAGATTTATTTATTTTAAAGACAGAGTGAGCACGCATGCATGTGGGTCAGGAGAGGAAGACAGAGTCCCCCAGAGGATACTCCACTAGGCATGGACCCTGACACAGGATTTGAAATCCCAGGACCCTGAGATCATGACCTGAGCTAAAATCAAGAGTCAGAAGTTCAAACACCTGAGCCATCCAGATGCCCCTAATTCTACCATATCTAATCTTAGACTGAAGGACTTGGACTCTAGCATGTAACATTCTTACACATTCTATACTTACTTTTCTCTTCTATTGATACAAATATATGTAAATATACATAGAAAGACTCCCCAGCAGCCCTGGGAGACATTCACCATACTGAATGATTCAGTTAAATGAAATCAAGAAACTAATAAAAAGGATAGCACCATTCTTCTCTTCCTCATGTTTAACTTCTCTGTTCTTTAAAATGAAAGGAAGTAGCTATACAGTAGCCTTAAACATGCCATAGAGCGGGGTCTTCTCTCCAGCACTCTAAGAACTGTTCAACTATGCAAGACAGGACCTCTTCTCGGCATCACTAAATCCTAAACACCACGAGGATTAGGGGCACAGATCCCCCAAGGCATCAAAATTCCATGTGCAACTTTGGACTCTCCAAAACTTGACTACTAATAGCATACTACTGACCCGAAGCCTTACCCTCAACATAAATAGTCAATTAACACAAATTTTGTATATGGATTATATGATGTATTCTTACAATTAAGTAAGCTAGAGAAAAGGCAGTGTTAAGAAAATCACGAGAGAAAAGATATTTACAGTCCTGCGCTGAATTTACTGAAAAGAATTCCATGTAGAGGGGTGCCTGGCTGGCTCAGCCAGTAGATCATGAGACTCTTGATCTCAGGGTTATGAGTTCGAGCCCCACGTTGGATGTAGAGATTACTTTTAAAAAAATCCATATATAAGTGGACACGTACAGTTCAAACCCATGCTATTCAAAGGTCAACACTATTCCCTACACGGGATAAAAATGTTGGAGGTTTTTTCCTTCTGCATGTTACCTGCATGTTGGTCCATTAGACATTCAAAGTCAGTTTCTCAGCTAATAGTCTTAGAAAACAGACCATGATTTTGTTTAAGGCAAAGGTCTTCAAAGGCAGTCAGAGGCAGGCTGAGGATGGGAGGCCCCAAACAAGCCCTTCTCCGTCCTAACAAGGGCACCTCTAATGGAATTAGTTTAATAAACTGAGTTTCCACATAAGATTATAAGTAACTTAAAAAAAAAAAAAAAAAAGAAAGACTGCAGTTTAAAAATAAAAATCTGAAAACCACAGTTTAGTGGAAGTGGGACACTCATGCAAGATAGGACTCACTCCTGTGTCAGCGTGAGTGCTACCCAGAATCCTGACCCATTTGCTGAGACAATCCTTGTACCCAAAGGCCCAGAGCAAAGGGCCACATTACAGAAAGTGCCCCGACTGCCAGGGAAAAACTAGCAACATTTGTGTGCCAAGAGCACATCTTTAAATCCTATTACTGACTCGAGTACTGATTCAGAGGGTGAAGCATTCACAGTCTGCCTACTGCAGGGCCAGCCCATAGTCAACACACACATTGAAGGGGTGCCTATGATGGGCCCGGCATCGTGCCAGGAGCAGGAGGACATTGTTGAACATAAACAGCACAGCCCCTGTCACCTAGAGGTCAAGAATAATGGAAGAATGGTCATTAATCAAATATTACAAAGAACTGCCACATAATGAACCCCTTCTGGGCATCAGGCACCAGTCTACCAACAGCTCATTTCATCATCAGCACATCTCTAAGAAGGAGGGCCTGTGACATCTCCATGTCCCAGAAGAGGCACTGAGGCACAGAAAGGTCAGGGGGCTGCTGAAAGGCCAAGTTTGGTTTGAGGTGCAGCTGAATGGCTTGAGATTCCAGGCTCTCAATCATCAGACCCTCTCTCCTCTCTTTCACACATTATCCTCAAACACCCAAAGCATACCACCGAGGCAGGTCTTCAAAGAACAGACACGGATGCTAAAAGTCTATAATGTCCTAGGGATTTGACCTAAGCAGGGAGAACAGACCACAACTGCAGAAATGACATTTGAGCTAAAAGCTTAAGGAATGGGAGAGAAAAGGGAAGAGGTCAAAGCACCTGCCAAGGGGGGGGGGGGCTGCTGGTGAGCACAAGCACTAATAACCAGCCCATTGGATAGAGAGCACAGAGGCACGGAGTGGCGGAGAGCGCTGGGGACAGTGGGTGGCAATAAGAAGTGAAGGGCATATCAGACAGTGCTGAGTAGGGCCCTGTAGACCACGGTAAACAGTTCTGCCTTCATCCCTAGACTAATAGGAAATCACTTCAGGGAGGTCCCTTAGAGGTACAGGTGTTTCAAAAGTCCTCCCTGATGTGTCCACATGAGAACCATGAGAACCTACTCACCTGTCAGGACTAACTAGGCACGATCTTCCCCCCACAGACTGACCAAGACAGAACCAACCCTGCTCTGGATCATTCTGTATGTTCCTGAGGCATGCCTGCAGCCTACCGTGGACCGACCCCTGAGCACTGTGCTGGGGGGTGGAGCGGAGAGGAAGGTGACTGCTCCAGCTAATCTCTCCCCAAGCTTCACCCATGGGACAATACATCACCTCCTCAGACTTCAGCATGGAAGGAGAACTTTGAGAATACAAACATTTAAAAAATGATGCCATTCTCCTCCAAATCTTTCCTTCATTTGTGGCTGGTAGAAGGAGACAGATACCATATCACATTACTGAATACCGTGGGACATTTGTTCGCACTTAAAAGTATTTAGGTGTTATTTCATGTAAATGTTGAGAAGGAAAAAAAAACAAAAAACTTGTTTTTCTTATCTCTTGGGAATCAGATTTAGCTCCAAAAAAAAAAAAAAAAAGAAAAAAGAAAATCTGCAAATTGACAGAAAACGATGTATCTGTACTTATTTCGGTGTATATGGGATTAATTCCACAAGACTAACCACTGAACCCTTCCCAAGGGCAGAACTTTGAGGAACTCAGTCTTTCAATCAGAATCACTGGCGCTAAAAACTGTAATTCCCCTGACAGTGATTCAATACACATCACTCCGTTCTCCCCACGATCCTTTTCTTATTCCTCCCTTCTTAAAGAGAGATAGGAAACTTCTACTGAACCCAACCTTTCTTTGGGGGGAAAAAAAGCATAAAGATCTTGAATCCTAATAATCATGATCTTGCAAAGCCATCCATGCAGGAGAGTTTATAGCATGTCCAGAGGGATGGCGTGGTTATGGACATGGCTTTAACCCGAAGAACCTAGACTGCTTAAGTCTAGCTTTGAGCAGTTGATATCCTGGGCTTCTGCAGCCACATCTGTAAAATACATGAGGTAATGCTCTCTACCTTACACTTAGGGTGAGTATTTAGCACAATAAAGGGTGTGTGAGAGGGTTTTTTTTAAATTCTTTATTATTTTCCATAAATCAGTGTAACTTTACCTAAGAAAATAACATCCACAACAGTCTAGTAAGACCGTTGCAGAAAGAGATGTCAGATGTTTCTTTTGCGGGAGAGCATATCATTAGCCCTTTATCTACAGAGTGTGGGTGTGTCACCAGATGTTTTAACTTCCCCTTAAAACCTTTTAAAATATAGAAAGAAACGGACATCCAACTATCTACTGAATACGCCACACCCTGTCAGAACTCAGCTCACTAAAAGATCCCCTTGTCTCTTGCTCAGAAAGGCATGACCCAAAGAGAAGAAATCCTTACTGGTTCCCCAAATTTTTTTAAGTAGGTTCTATGCCTAATGGGGCTTGAACTCATGACTCTGACCCTGAGATCAAGAGTCATATGTTCCACTAACTGAGCCAGCCAGGCGCGCCTCCCCCACATTCTTGACATGTCTTTAAAGGCTCAGGTTAAGTCCATGCCATCAAATCTTCTCCTGTCATAAGAAGTGTGGATGGAGAAGGGAGGCAGAGGGAGAGAGGGAATGCCAAGCAGACTCCATGCTCAGCGCAGAGCCCAATGCAGTGCTCGATCTCAAGACCCTTATCCTGACCTGAGCCGAAACCAAGAATTGGATGCTGAACCCCCTGAGCCAAGAAGAGTCATGTTTTAAATAAAGGGGATAATTTGGGATTAGTCCTATTTAACTTACTAAACTAATTTTATACCAAGATGGTATTATAAGACCTTTTAAATAATTACCTTTAATTTTTTTTTATTTTAATTTTTTTTAAATTTAAACAATTACCTTTTAAAAAATTACCTTTTAAACAATTCTTTCTTAGGCCCATTTATTTCTTCAAACCAAATTCCCACTCTTTCCATGCTGCAAAGTTTTATAAAATGCTCTTCTTTAAAAGCAGTCTAGTCTTTGCTGCCTTTCAACTGTATGTTCTTTGTTTTTCACAGAGAACAGAAAACCATTGATAATCCCTCAAGAAACTTCTGACAGGATAGGAAAATGCCTGATGAATCCAAAAGCCCCCAATTCCCAAGACATAGAAGCAGAGAAGTTGGGGGGGAAATTTTAAATACCAGTAATTATCATATCTCAAATTGCAAGAAAAACAAATGCCTCAAATACCATTATTCGTTTAAGTTTTCTGACAACCCGACATTTATCTGCTTTGGTCTTATATTATAGAAATGTCTCTTATTATATTCATTTTACAGAGACTGAGTACTTTTAATACTAATGAGATACATGTTCCAGAGTTGATCCCTTTTTTTAAAAAAAAAGTTGAAAAGCTGAAGCTATTATGTTGATGGCACACCAAAGTGTCTTACTGTAAATGATGCAAAGGAAGTTTAACAAACAGGTAAAATGCACTTGAAAGTGGTACTTCTTTGCTCTCAAGGCGCTGGTCACAAGATATGCACCAACGCTAAAAAAAAAAAAATCCATCCCTACACAGATAGCCAGTTTCTTCCATAAAGTTCAATTGAAATCAAACAGTAATTAAAGCACTTAATTTGTATGAGCACTGTTCCAAGATTAACTAAAGGGCTGAGGGGAGCTGGAGGCGGGCAGATCAATTAGGAACCCATTAAAATATGATCGGAAGAAAAAGAGAGAGAGACAGCAACAACTCTGAGGTTGGGATACAGAGTGGAAACGGAGAAGAGGGATGTGAGAGAACAAACAGGACCTGGGGAAACAGTATGGAGAAGAATATTTCAAGGCTTAAAAAAAAGGCAATGGTGGGCAGACCATTAACTCTTCACCGACAGAACAAAGGGAAGAAGGAACAGTTTGGTGGGAACGAATTCTCCTTTAGAAACACGGAGTTGAAGGCACTTGCACATGAAACCTCATCTCGGGGAATTGTGGGTAACAACACTGGAGCCGTATCAGAGGCTGTCAGAAATGTCATTTTGGGAGACAGCTATGGAACCTTAGACTCAGAACAGGAAAAAGTTATCTCCATCAATTCCACTGCTTTTTTCTCCCTAAAGCCAGCAGTGACACAGTCCGGACAGGCACCGTGTCTGCTTGCCCAGCGCTCAAGAGAAAGGAAGTAGACGAGGCTGACAAAGGGCCATGAGGGTCAACCCTGACCACACCAACACCAAAGGCGAGACTTTCTTCTGGTACAGGAAACTGAAATAATTTTCATCATTAAGCTTATGTTTACACCCAGGGGAAAATGAGCATGTATTCACATTATAGTAATTTGAGAAATTCAGAATTAATGAAAAAGGAAGCCTCAGAATCTTAAATCAACTGAAGATGGATGGATCATAAATAGTAACCAAGAATGCATGAAGTCCCAAAGGGCATCTGTCATGCTCATATATAATAAATTAAACAAACAAACAAAACAAACAAAAAAACACCAGTCATGTTTATAGACCAATTTTAGAAGGCTAAATTAATGGCTAGTTTTGGAATGTTCTGGAAATTCCACAATGTTCATTTTCATACCATTTGTGCATTGATTAATGATTGGATAAGAAAAATCATTAACTACATCATCCAAACAAACATGAGGCACAGGAGGCTCAATTTCACAGGTGTAACACTCTCAACAAAATATAATTCCAATTTTTAAATAGCATTATTTAAATAGTAAACACAGTGACTCTTACAATGCGCCCAGTTAGCTGCCATTTCCCACCTCTAGAACTTGGCACATGCCAGAAAAAAACACTATACTCCTTTGATATTAGTCAATCACTCGGAGAAAAAAGGAAAAAAAAAAGTAACAGTAAAATAACAGCAGCAACTGAGGAGGCATTTACCGTGTGCTGGGTGTTGGGCCAGGGACTCTGTGTTCATTAATCTTTCAAACTTATTTGTGGTAGTAACCATGACTTCACAGTGGAAGGTATAGAAAAACAAAACAAAACAACTATGAAGTCAGTCATAGCAATCTTCAAACACCAAGCTTCTCGCTTAGGTAGTACAGCACCACCGATTTAACCTACCTTGAACTTTATTGCTTAGGGTTCTTAGGGGTAAAATATAAATAAAAATACTCCCCTTGTAAGAGGCAGAGAAATAGAGCCAATATGTCAAGAGTTCCATACAAAGACTCTAGAACATAGCAAGTTCTATTACTGTTTGCATGAAGATGCTATAAACACTAAAACCAGGCAACAACTATGGGCCACAGAGGAAATAAATGCAAAAGTCAAATATGAACAAACCCAGGCTTAGGTAAAGATGGACCTTATTTGAAACGATGATGGCAGTAAGGAGAGGGGTCGATGGTAATAGGAAGAGGGAGACTACTGGAGCAGGGAGAGAGCTCTTGTCTCCAAGGTCAGGCAGAAAGGAATTTTCTTTTCTAGGGAGGGGCAAACAAATCTAGAAAGACCCAGGCTTAGGAAAATGGGATAAGCGTGCAGCATGACTGAACAACTGACCAGGTAAAGGGTTTCCCTGAGGTCAGCCAGTTCTCAGGAGCTGTTCTGCATTCCAAAGATCAAGGACAGGGGAAAAATTCCTGGGCCTGGGAGAAGGAGAGAGGCTTGGCTGCAGTGTGGTCAATTTAAATCAGCAAGTATTTGTGGGGTTTTGTTGTTGTTGTCATTGTTGTTTTGTTTCCTTAATTTATTTACTTGTGAGAGAGAGAGAGAGAGAGAGAGAGAGAGCACAAGCACAAAAGAGAGGGAGAGCACGCACTGGAGCATAGAGGCAGAGGGAGAAGCAGGCTCCCCACTGAGCAGGGAACCCAATACAGGGTTCAATCCCAGGATCTGGGGAACATGACCCGAGCTGAAGGCAGAAGCTTAAATGACTGAGCCACACAGGTGCCCCATCAACAAGTATTTGGACAAAGGGTACAAACATTTCAGACAGAGGAGGAGAATGTGGGAGGGGTCTGTGTACCTAACAAGAGGGCACCCATTGGTCAAATGTAAGCCATCTGGGCAAGAGTGGTTCTTTGCCAGCCTTTTTCCTCAACACAAGGGTAGCAGATTCCTGTATCTATTGTTGTTTTCCAGGAACAGAGAGTTCAGGTAAAGATTAGCATTAATAAAAACAAAACTATACCTGTAGAGTTCAGTGCTTTTAAGAAAAGAATCTACTGTGATATCAAATTCAAACAATCACCTTCCTTTTTCCTATAAAAGAAATACGAAGAAGGGTTTAAAAAAAAAAGTCTGTCATTAATCCATAAAGAGGGGAAAGACGATTCTAACTGCTTGAGGATTTTAGATTTTTTTTTTTTTCATTTCTTTGAATGCAACGTCATTGCTTAGAATGTTTCACACATAATCTCAAATATAACAAAAAATCAGAAAAATGGCTGGTCGACGAAATGAAGACTACAAAGAAAATTGGCAAATATTTCACTCCTTTCCTGTTATTATCTACTCCTTTGCTCTGAAGAGAGATGCAGATAGGGAATTTGAATGTTTATGTTCATCTTTGAGTTCCTAAGACAGTTAGGTCTCCTTTTGAATCTCCTTTGATAATCATTAGCTTATGCCTACTGAATGTACTATCTTGTGAGAGTATCAGCCAGCCACATTATGCAGTAGTAACTGGAGGTCTCTCTGCAGAGCCCAGTGAGGGCAGTCCTATTGTTAAAATATTTCATAAAAATCTTGCAATCTACAACTACTGCAAGGACTACTACATTACTATTCTGATATATAGATTTCATGCCAAAGATTAATGGATGTTTTGTAATAATCGGTATAGGTAAGCAAATATAAACACACAGAGAAAATAAACATGCCTGTTTCAGGAATCAGGTAGAGTACATACTAATTATTTTTGTATCCGTGGGTAGGAGGCTGAAAGTCAGATTTAACGATCAGTCTCGATGTAAAATGACTTCAACTGAGCTTCCCTAACAAAAGTACAGCACAAGATTCTTTTCTACTCTCATGGCATGAATGAGAGGTGAATTATCTTGGTTGGGCTTGAGTTCCATATATTCACTTCAGAAAGTCAAAAGTACATACAGCACACAAAAGGACATAAGTTCTTGGTCGGGTATTAGGTAGGAATTTGGACCTCATTGCAGAAATTTAAAAAACAACAAAGTAATAACAAATAATAGTAATAAAAACAATTAGAGCAACAACAAAAATTATGGCCCTGAGCTACTGATTACTCATGACTTGCCAGGCACTGGGTGACCACTGATTTTACTACCAAATTTAATCCTTCTAACAAACATTAATCTTAGGATCCTCATTTACACATGAAGAAATAAGATGGAGAGTGAAGGTTACACAGCTACTGAGAATGGGAACCAAGAATTGACCCCAGGCAGTGTGAATGCACAGTCGGCACCACTCACAATAATTGGGTTTAATGAACTGGGTCCTGTCCTGGTCTATATATCAGAGAATAATCTTAGTCAACAAATTCAAGAGTAAGGGAGTCAAGCAGATTAGAATGAACTTCATTTATTGAAAACATATTAAGCTTTTTATATGATGCTATCATATATGAGAGCATATATGACCTGGGTCCTGTCCTGGTTGATATATCAGAGAATAATCTTAGTCAACAAATTCAAGAGTAAGGGAGTCAAGCAGATTAGAATGAACTTCATTTATTGAAAACATATTAGGCTTTTATATGATGCTCTTACCTCCAATCCATGATGCCTAGCCATGATTATCACAGTTCTTAATGCCTCTTTCAGCAAAGAAACAAACTCTATAAAAAGACTAGAATGAGATCTGACAAAAGCATTAGAATGATGATGATGATCAGAGTTACAGAAGCATCAACAGCAACAAGAATGCCAATAAAACCACCACCATTTTTGTACCAGGCCCCATACTATTACATGTAAGGCATATAAAAGTCATTACAGAAAGCCCTTCCTCCCTACCTTGTTGCATGGTCCTTCAGTTATCCTGCAAAATGTTTTACACACAACAGGCACTCTTTTTTTTTTTTTTTTGCATTAACAAATAAATGAATAAAAGAAAGAGCATATTGAAGGCATCGGGAAATTATTCATAAGGCATGCTCAAAATTCCCAATGACACAGAGAATACCATCATACCACATATCAAATCCAAGCCACATGCCATGGAGTGCACTATTGAAATGCAATGTAACTACTGTTTTGGGAATAAGACACAGGATCCAGTAAAAGACACCGTATTAATTATATTGTTTTCCATAGAACTTTTCTAAGGTTGCCCAGGACAACAAGAATGTAGAGCACTCATGATGAAACTGTCAAAGAGGACTAGACTTGAGGGACCTATGGGAGAAAAGAGATTTGAAAATAATGTACTGCCTGCCCATGGTTCAGACGCGCCTGTCTCTGCAAGTATGGCCACATTATTGATTCTCCAAGGAAGAAAGGAAATATGACTTTGTCCCTTAACTGACATCAAAGTTATAGTGCTATGCAACACTGCCCAAAAGCATTTGCAAATATTTTTATTCAGATACAAAAGCTGAGTGTCCTAGAGGACATAAAGTTAATTGGTCCAAAATGCAGAGGTCAGGAGGCATTGAAAATCTGTGGTGGGAGGTTGAAGGGGGTGGGATAGTAAATATTTGAAAGAGACAAGGCACTAGAATCAAAGACTTTGAAATTCTCTGGAAAAAAATGAGGGAGTCAAAGACATTTTACCTTCTCATACACAGACCCCAAACTCTGATCAGTAATGGCAGTGAGATCACAGAAAAAATAAATAAGAAGTCTCTAAGCTGAAGATATGACTATTCCAAAGAACAGTTTCCCTATCATAAGTCATTTGTCTAAGACTTTTTTACCAGCATGAAGTAGCACAGTAGAGGATATATTTCTATGTACCCATCAGCGAATATTCTCTTTATAATGGCTATCTGTATAAACTAATATATGCTGTCAACTCTAATGGGAACTGAAAAAGGCACAATTTCCCAAATATGATAGAAGGTACAATAAATATTTACAGAATACTTAAAATGAGAGTGTATATAATCAAAAATAAAAAGTACATGATTCAAAGCTAGAATCTCCAATAGAAAATTTTATTTGGTTTTGTTTGGTAATTAAAGGAAGAAAGATCAAGCCATATGTCAGATGCAATTTAGTTTTTTAAAAGCACAATCTAGTTGTAAAATCGAGGGTCTTAAAGAATTAGAGCTGAACAGATCATAAAAAACATACATTTCTGTGCACTACAAACAATCCCAATCCCTTGAACAATTCCCCCAAAGCTGCCTAACATCAAACATCAGTTACTTTAGAATCCATCAGCAAATTTAGGATGCCTCCGAAGGGGCCTGACAGGTTAGGCAAAGAAAGCACTGTACACCATCAGTTCTTTCAGCGCTGTCTAAAGATCTATAGGTCAGAGAAGGGCAGGCTCTGATGTTTTCTCCATTAATTATTTAAGGTAATATTCTGGATGCAAGCAAATCCTAACAACTTCAAATATAAACCCTTTTATGCTTCAAAGATATGCTTTCAATAAACAAATCAAAACACTTCTCAAAAAGGAAAATCTGATGATGCCTATTTTATCTTTCAATGGACCTCCCCGTACAAACAAATTTGGATTTTATCACATATTTTGGGTCAACTTACGACAACAAACGAGAGCCTTTCTCTCATTTTTTTGCACACACTCTACCCCTATCACCCATCAGCCAACGTATCTACCCTAGTGACCTAGCTATAGCTGGTAGAAGCCTTTTGATAAATGTTTACTATAACTAGTAATAACGACTGAGTTTAAAGCTTCTTTAACCTAGTTTTGTTATTTTATTTTTATTATGGTGAATTTTAAGCATATACAGAAGTAGACCGGTAACATCAATCTTAACATACAACCTTGCCCAAGTAACCAACTCATGGCCAGTCTTGGCCCTAATTACCTCCCCTTACCCTAATTCACTCCCCAATTTCATTTGGAAGCAAATCAATCATCACATAATTTCAACTTACATACTTCCAGATGTATCGCTTTAAAAAAAACAAGGACTTAAAAAACATTTCTAAAAAGATCCTAAAAAATTAACATATTGACAATATTACTATGTTTTAAAAGGTCTTGTGAAATGCCTAAAACAATGACAAAAACGTTAACTATCTAGTGATTAATTTTCTAATTTTCTCACATATATCTTAAGTACAAACTTAATTCTTTAAAAAAGCATTAGTATCACTAGTTTTTTTTTTTTTCAGCTACAACTTCTCAAAAAGTTAATTTAAATGTGAGTTAATTGAAATCATTCTTCTATTGCTCTTTCAGAGAGATCACAAAATTGAAGTATGTGTCATCAGGTTCCAGAAACATCAGGAAGGACTGAGACAGTCAAATGATTTCTAACCAAGTAACTGTACCACAAGCAAGTTGGGTCACCATAAACACCATAAGATAATAAGAGTTAATATTTGTTAAGGATGTTGTGTGCCTGATCCTTGAGCCAATCTCTTTCGATTCAAGCTCAATGAATTCTCACAAAGGTTTGATGGCTTGAGCAAGGGGCACCCCTCGAGGAAGGGTGCGAGAATAAGGGACTTGAGGCAAGTCAAACCACCTGACTTCCTGTCACGGACACTGTACCCAAGACTTGGGGGACACCAACGTGAGAGCTCCATGAAGCGAAGCAAATCAGGAAGAACATTCTGAGCAGGTTGCAGAAGCTACTTAAAGCAGAATGAGAAACTAAGGCTCATGGCTGCTGCAATTTTATAATTACCTTTCTTTTTTTTTCAAGTATAATTACTGCTCAGGGCTGGAAACATAAAAGGTGGAAGTGCGGGACGCCTGGGTGGCTCAGTCGGTTAAGCGGCTGCCTTCGGCTCAGGTCATGATCCCAGCGTACTGGGATCGAGTCCCACATTGGGCTCCTTGCTCGGCAGGGAGCCTGCTTCTCCCTCTGCCTCTGCCTGCCACTCTGTCTGCCTGTGCTCTCTCTCTCTCTCTCTAATAAATAAATAAAATCTTCAAAAAAAAAAAAAAAAGGTGGAAGTGCTGTGCAAGTAGGGATCCACGCAGAAAAATACCCGTGAAGAAGCCTAGGTTCTGCTCACCTCCTCTGTCACATTCCTTCAAGAGCGTTCTAAAGACAATGCAGATCTGAAGTGTACAATAGGTACAGTTACATACTTCTACAGGCTACACATAATCTATTTTGAATTCACCTCTCAATTATTTCATGCCTGGGGTTTTCTGGGATGCCTGCCTATCTCAAACTGGCTAATGGAGAGAAGTAAGCCTATCGTAAAGTCAAAACACTTCATCATCACGTTTTATAGTACAAAAGTGTGAGTCCCGAGTTCAACTCGTTCTCTCACAATTCAGAGATGATAAAGTCTTAATGCCAAGCCACTTATACGGCAAGCTTGACTTCTATTTCCATCTCTTCTTTTCCATCATCCCAAAGATATAACCAGGTAACAAAGTTCAAGTTCATTACCCAGGAAATCCATTTCTGCAGCCAAAGCAAAGGCAATGTAGATGGACATTCTAAGTGCCTGTTAAAAATACCAAGTGATTAGAGGTTCTTTATTCAGATATTTACTAGACCCTCTGTGAAGCCAACATTCTGTGATCCAAGTGCAAGTGTTCTGTGAAGGAAGGAAAGGCTAGAAAGAAAACCCAGACAAGGCCCCTGGAGCTGCTCAAAAAAGATGAGAGCACGTTCGTGTGATTTAAATATTAAGCTTTGCTAAGTGATCAGGAAACCAAAGCAATGCTGGGGCGGGGCGGGGGGGGGGGTGTGGAGGCAGACTTGCCGAACAATTACTTAGCTCCTATGATTCAATTTAAAGGTTCTATTTGAGATGCTCAAGGTATCACCATACTAAGTCCCAGTTATGTTTCCCAGCAGTGTTTCAGGCACGGTAGCTCAATCCCAGCCCTAGGACATGTTTCGCTATTACTTGTTTCCTTTCGCTTATGCATCTTAGGGAACCTCATACCAAGACTGAAAGATACTTTTCCCTTTTATCTTATTATTCCAAGTAACCTTTTTCTTATTCAACATTCATTGTAGGCCCATTCAGAGGTTACATCTATTAAAGCAAAGGGCTTCTAGAAGCTTGAAATGTTGGGGGAATGGGGTCTTGGAAGCCCTCTGCAGAGCAGGGGGTGAGTTCTATGATTGCTAGACTGCAGGAAGGTCTAGGGGAGGACCCAGGACAGCTAGAACAACAGGTCTGGGAGCATTCCTGGGAACTCAGGGCAATAGCTATGTACAATAGAAATATTTTAATAACCAGTATGACTAAATCAGCATTTATGACTACACAGAATCTTGGCAGTCCTGTGTTGTCTAGTACTATATAAACAAGTCCAAGTCTTATATGCAGCCAGCTCTCTAAACAATATGGTACACAACAAATAAATACCATGTGAGTTTTATATAAACAGAAAGAACAGGTTATCTTGGACTTTTCAGAAGTTCTTGGGGAAAGCATAGCAAATACCTCATGTGTAAAGATTCTAGAAAAAAGCTCTTCCAATTTACCTTCTCCAGTACACCAAGCATTACTATTCCACATATGGTGGTTGTTTTGTTGAACACAAATACCTAATAATATTTAACTCTCATTCAAGTTCAAAAGATCAAAAGATCTTAAAAAAAAGACCAGGTAGAAGAGCTAGAAGTAAAATCAAAATAGAAACTTCATGTCAACTTTTTGTGTCAAACATGAAACTATACATATTTCCCTGAATAATTTGAGTAACTACATATAAAGTCTAATCTACCCTCAGAAGTCCCTCCATTTCAACTCAGGGATCCCATACTTCCAGCTACACAGAGGACTTCCAAGGTGTGACACAGGGGTTGGACTAGATGATGTGAAATGGCTTGGGATCTCGAAGAGAAAACAAGAACAGTGCTGAGAGGTATTAGGAAAAAAATAAACGTGTTGTCAGCATGCATAATATACAAGTAACATTGGTTAGAAAAAAAAAGAATCTTATTATCTTCCTCCAGTAAATATCATTATTAATCATTTCCCTCTAGAACAGGTACAGAGTTCTAACATAATGTTACCTATTCATTTCCACCTCTTTTTCCTCAGAGATACAGGTCCTGATTGGAAAATCTGAAAAATCAAACTCAAGATACAACTTGAGTTAGCTACCAAATTATCCTTAGAAGGCATAGAAAAACACATGCAATCTCATTAGAAAGTGTGTGCTTGCACTTTCCATTTCTTAGAAAGCAATCAAAGCCCTGGCTTGCAACACTGTCCAATTTAATGGAGCATTAGTTAAACTCTTTTTATCAGTGTTTGAATTTTGAAAAGCACACTGAATTAAACAAGGACACCAAGACTATGATCAAATTGGAGTTTTCTTGAATCTAGCTTATACCTTTTTGGTCCAGATAGTATGTAGCACCAACCCCACATACATTAACTAAAGTCACCTGTGCCCACTCACTAATCACTCACACCTGCTTCTACCATTCTGCTGCTCAGATACTGACCAGAACATCTGCTCACTTCAGATAAAAATTCTGCGCACATCTAAATTACATAACAGGCTTTTAAGCCATTATTGTGAAAGGCGAAGCAGTCAATATGCTAATTTCTGAGGCTTTCTGCCTAATTTTCATTAGCTTACCCTAATTTCTTTTTCATCTTTGGGAAAAGGGCCTGAGCCTATTTTCATCAGCAAAAGATGGCCATGCTCACAGACGGCTATAAAGTATGACAACCCCTCCTATTTCCAATTTCCCAGACACAAAATAAGGGCATCAAACTGAAGTCAGCTCCTTGCAGTCAGTCAATATCTCTCTCCTCCTCTGTGTATATGCATATACATACATATATATACATACACCACACACACACACACACACACACACACACACACACACTGGGTCTCAGTGTTCTTCAAATTTAAATAAGAGGTGGAAAGTAACACTTTCAGCTTTCACATTTAGTAAGTTTACTTTTAACCAAAATGGGCAATGAATTTCATGATATAAAGACATGGCCAGATTCTAAAACCATGAAACAAATCAAGGCAAAGGACAATTTTCTACTAGCAATTAGGCAATCACAGGCTAAGATGAATAATATTCATGCTTTCCACTCTTACTTGGTTGTATGCATTAAGCCCCCCAAATTGTAAGTTACTATTTTCATAATATCTGGTAGTTAAAATGCTACATGAGACACCACAACTACCCCCCCAAAACCCCTCTCACTTTAAGCAGATAACAAAAATGTGATGTAAGTATCATAAAATGAGCCAACAACTACCGAACTCAAACTGTGTACCAGATGTGTATTTTATTCTCAGATAAAAAGATATATTTACCCCAGCAACCCATAACTGATTTACCATAATTATCCCCATTTTAGAAAAAACAGAAACTGAGGCTGAGAGAGCTAAATCTGTCTCCCCAAGGTCACAATCCTAAGTACTCATGCCCAGAATACTCAAAACCTCTCATTCTCACCAGACTTGAGCAGGGGAGGAATTCAGGTACGGACTTCAATCATCTCTCACTTGATTTGCATAAAGACAAATGTGATTAAGGTTTCACCTCTTAAAAGAAAAAAGGTTCACCTCTTCTCTCTCTTACTAATGTGCACATATGGGTATTAATAACAGCTAGCATTTATTTAGCACTTTCTTTGCTCTGAGTCCTTCACATGACTTAACTAATTCTCCAAACAACCCTATAGGGTAGATAACGATTGTTACACTATTTTGTAGGTGGGGCTACAGGTCCCAAGATGTGAAGTGACTTGCCCAGGCAGCAATTTCAGGCCCCTCATCAAGACATTCTGGCTTCAGGGGTCCATGTTTTGACCCCTGCACTACATTATCCTCAGCCTCTGAAAATAAAAAAAAAAAAATCATTAGAAAGCAAAGGAAGAGAAATAAAAGACACCAAGGAGTGATAAGCTGGGTCTCCAAACCTGAAAAGCACACCTTGCACCAAGCCCTCCTTGCATTTCCAAACTCAGGATTCCTTAATGATCTCTAAGTGGAAAGCAATCTGGTGGGTCAACAGTAAATGGACAAAATCAAATGGTGTCAAGTTGTTTGCTAGAAACATGTTAAAAGATATATTAAAGCAGCACAGATATGAAAGGCAAAGAATAACCTTCTGAAATATCGTCTTAACATTAGGCAACAGCAAAGGAGAGTGCATTTACCTTTCAAGAAACAAGTGGAACGAATTCATTATTGAGACAACAATAGAGTGAGCCAAATTGACACATAGTTTCTTGCCTCTCCCCACATACTCCCTTTTCTCTTCTCTCAACCAGAAGCCCTACAGAAAGCAAGATTATAATATATATGCTGACACAACTAACCTTATAATGTTTCATACTCAAAGCTATAATTATATTTTCTAATTGTATACTGGGCAAAAGAAATGCCAACCAGAACAAAAACATAACTAGCTAGAAACAGTCTATCAGAATTCTCGGATTATAGAGAATGTCTATGAAACACTATTATCTTCAGCCACCGCCAGAAGATGTCAGACAATCAATTCACATAACATGCCAGCTTAATAAAATCTGCATATAAAATTTATGAACGCAGTAATATTCCTTTTTATCACAAGTTATTAATGGTCAATTTAATGAACATCTACAGCTGGAATGCTTTGGTTCTGTATGATATTTTAATCATCTTCAGCCATGGATTTAAATGCATTTCTTTTTATAACCATCAGCTATTCAATAGGATAAGAAAGCCCTTTCATAAGTAGGGAGATATTTGGGGTAGGTTACCGATTTCATCCTTAAAACTTTATTTTATTTTATTTCTTTAAAGATTTTATTTACTTATTTGACAGAGAGAGAGAGATCACAAGTAGGTAGAGAGGCAGGCAGAGAGCAAGGGGGAAGCAGGTTCCCCGCTGAGCAGAGAGCCCGATGTGGGGCTCGATCCCGGAACCCTGGGATCATGACCTGAGCTGAAGGCAGAGGCTTAAACCACTGAGCCACCCAGGCACCCCAATTTCCTTAAAATTTTAAAAATAGAAACAAAAGTAAATGTTCCATTACAATCATATTTGCTTTAAGGTCCATATTAGAACACAAAAGTTTTCCAGAAGTTGTACCATATGTTTAGTTAGCTTCAAACCTCCTTCCAGTCCCTTTTCAATAAAGAGCTTCCCAATCTTGTTTACACAAAACAATCTTCCTCAAAGCCATTTGGAATTTAGAGGAGTGGAGAAAATTGGGATATTTTTAGGTATAGAGAACAACATGAAATTTTGACTTAAGGACAACAGACACACGGACAAAAAGGACCTAAGGTGTGAATTTTAGATTTAAAATGCTGATTTTCAACAATGCATAAATCTGTAGATAGCAGGCATTTTTTCAAACTTCTCTAATAAGTAGGATATGAATACATCCAGGAAGATCATGACTCATTAAATTTCATTTTAAGCTTCTTGAATCTGACTAAATTTTCTCATCTTATCAAACAAGCCAATATATGCTTACACTGTGAGGTTAAAGCAATGAACTTATGAAGAGAACCTGTCAAATCAAATTATCAACAAGCAATAGTCCCACTATTGGGGAGTATCTAAGCTTCAATGTCAATTTTGAAGAAATGTGCTTACATTTGCATTTTAATTAGATCACACCTCAACATCATACTAATTTCAGTTTAATGCTCTATTTTATTACCATTTCCAAAATGACATTCTTAAATGTGAGTATCAAGAAAAAAACCCTATACTTTTATTTTGACAAAACTCAAATACTGAACTTTAAATAGTATGAACTGAATGAAATATGATTGTGTCTAAAATTCTAAATACTTAGAACTGGATTTAAGAAAACCTTCCAAGAGCAAATTATTCTACTCTTATTTAAGAACATAATGAAAAGTTGTATGGAAAATGAAATTTAGGTTCTTCTGAATGACCAAAAACTAGACATCCATGTTTTTAAAAAAAAAAAAAAAAAAAAAGAGTAAAGATTTTGGTTAAGGCTTTCATTAAAGGGAATACCTGCCTGGCTCAGTCTGTTAAAGTGACAAACACTTGATTTCAGCTCTGGTCATGATCTCAGGGCCTGCATGGAGTCCTCTTGAGATTCTCTCTCTCCCTCTGCCCCTCCCCCCACCTCCCATCCCACCCTCAGCCTGTACTAACCAAATAAATAAAATTTAAAGATTTTCATTATAATTCAGACATGATCTATATTGTTTCTTTGCGGGAGGTGGAAGGAACCAGGGAGATTAAGGCTGCTTTCTCTCCAGTTAAAAAAGTATATACACTTAAATACATAAACTGTGAGAAAATTCATCAATGCAAACTTTCTTAAGTGAAAAGTCCTGTTATTTAGTCTATTCGTGATGTTGTGTCACCTTTATCACTGTGTTTGCAGAATGTTTTCATCATCTGAAAAGAAAACTCAGTACCCATTAAGCAGCCATTCAACCCCTACCGCTAGCCCACGGCAAACACAAATCTCCATTCTATCTCCATGAATTTGTCTATCCTAAATACTTTATATAAATAGAATAAAAGAATAGCAGTCTGTCTTCCTTCACTTAGCAAATTGGTTCAAATACATTTTAAGTAAAAATACTGGTAAAGAAAAAAGAGACAAGCTCTTCAATTCTCAATTTTTTTTCCACTTTTCTTTTCTAAAACTCTTCCAAAAAGTCTAAGAGGATTTGTGTTCACTTTTTTATGAGGTAAAGAAATATAAATTTCCATTCCCTATTTTTTCCAAGCAAAAAGTCAATGACAAATATCCATTTAAATTAAAAATCCAGGACACCTGGGTGGCTCAGTCAGTTAAGCATCTGCCTTTGGCTCAGATCATGATCCCGGGGTCCTGGGATCAAGCCCCACACTGGGCTCCTTGCTCAACGGAGAGTCTCCTTCTCCCTCTCCCTCTGTGTGTTCGTTCTCTCTCTCTCTCTCTCTCTCTCTCTCACACACACACACATAAATTAATTTTAAAAATCTTTAAAAAAATAAAAAGAGGAAGAACAATTAAGATGAGAATTAGAACATGGGGTGTATCTATAACATTTTATTTTTTTAAAAGATCTGAAGCAATTAAAATCTTTAAAAAAAAAAAAAAACACCTGTGCTATTTGGGGACGCCTGGGTGGCTTGGTGGGTTAAAGCCTCTGCCTTCGGCTCCGGTCATGATCCCAGGGTCCTGGGATTGAGCCTGGCATTGGGCTCTCTGCTCATCAAGGAGCCTGCTTCCCTTTCTCTCTCTCTGCCTGCCTCTCTGCCTACTTGTGATCTCTGTCAAATAAATAAATAAAATCTTTAAAAAAATCTGAAGCATATATGCAAATATGTTCATTTTTAAAAATCTGTGTAGCACATTATTCCTACATTTTTGTATTTGAAATATCTCTCAAATTTAAAAAAAATCATAATTCAACAAATAAACAGACGATTTCTAAATTTGATGGGAGTTTACGTGGTTCTTTCATTGGCATGTTTCTGGAAATATATTTTTGGAAAATATTCTCACACTCATGATCAAATTTTATTTGCACATTTTTTTTCTTGGCGTTTGTTCTATACAGAGCCATGTAAGTAGGGTTGTGGAGGAACTTGGGATTTATCTATTCTATCACAGTTTCAGGCAAAAACATTCTAAAATCATACTGGAGAAAGTGAATTTAGGCTTTCCTGTTTTTACAGCATACTGTAATGATTCCATTCAATTTTCTGATGGTCTAACTGGTACACCTGCATTGCACCTGCCATCACATATCCTTAATGAGATGGCTACTGATGTGAATTTCTCCTAGCCTTATGGATTCTGGGATTTCCTTGAGGCTGCTTTGAAATCAATCAGTGCACAATTTTATTTTTTTTCATTTAGTTCCTTAGTGCAGGGGTTGGCAAATGTGTTCTGTCGAAGGCCAGGCAGTCAATGTTTCAGGCCCTGCGAGCCATAGCGTCTCTGTCACAACTATTCAGTTCTGCCAATGCGGGGCAGAAGCAGCCACAGATGCACATAAAGGAATGAGGGTGGCTGTGTTCCAAGAAAACTTTAGTTACAAAAACAGACAGGGGATGGGATTTGGCCCTATGCCATGATTTGGGTACACCTGGAGTGTCGGCCAAAAGGATACTACCTTAAAATGTTACCTTAAATTGTAGGCATCTCTCAAATCTTCACTGGAAATAAAATGTTGCATATACCTTAACAGTTATAGAAATTTTACACAGTTAAACACAAATTCATAAATAAGAAACAATCCCGTAAATGACAAAAATGTTCATTTTTTAGATTCACAGTGTATGAACTTCTTTCTGGAACTATGGTTTATGATCTGACTTACTAAATTACTAATTATAATTGGTTCCATTTATTTAAATTATGCTATTAATGATTCTTTGTGGCAAAATAAATACATATATCTTATCTTCAATTTGACTACAGGGTTGGAATGACAAGGACAGTAAAACTATACTCACTGCACAAATAATAGCTTTCTATTAGGTTCGCCATTTCACCTGAATAATTCCTTATAATCATGAATAATGATGTTATTCAAGAACCTAATGATATCATGGTATGTAGCCTCAATCCATCTGTCTTTGTCAAGAAGGTCAAATATTTGTATTCTACTGCACTAGGCAAAGTTGAACCAACAGTTAAACAATACCATAATTATTTCTCCAAATGAAACCAGCAAGTACCTCTCTACATTCTAGGATCTATGCACTACACATCTGCTTCAAAGAAATTTAACACCTACTCATTCTTTACCTACTCATTTTTTTAAGCTCAACTTAAAAAAAAAATGGTTTAAACTCTAAAAAAAAATCCACAAGACTATCTAAGGATAGTTTTAATTGGTTGTTGCCAGAAACTTACTCTGCAATAAATGTTTGTAACAATCAAAATATTCCAGGAAATTTAATATTACACAAGGATCTGAAATATGCAGGGTGAGATCTTGAGATTGGTATTGAAGGTAGAAACAAAGCAAAACAGAAACAAAGACAAAAAACAAAGTAACACATGACAGATCTGAACTACAGCGTCAATAAAGAAATGCTTGATAGTGTTTGCTTTACAGAATCTATAAATATGTTCAGCTACTCTATATATTAAATGACTATAAATAAATGCAAAATGGCTGATGTAGATGAACATGCCTCACTCACTGTTCCTACAGGGCCTCTGTAGACCCAGGCCCTTGCAGATGGAAGATGATAAACAGAGCAAGGTATGAAGAAGGGACATTTAAGTGACACTGCAGAAGAAGCCGCATGGATGTCCCCTTCCTTTAAATTTCACCAAAGATTTCTCACTGCCCTAAAATCAAGTCCCTAAAAAGTCTTATTAATCTGGTTTCAGGGTCCCAGGATTTTCCCTCTTCCTTCCCAGGCCTCACCCTCAGAGACTCTGCCATCCGTTTTTCAAACATTCTTGAGCATGCAAAATTTTTTCTGCCCCAGGGTTTTTGTTCTTGTTTTCCTCCACCTGGAATTCCCTGCCACTGTTCTTCATGGGGCTGCGTCCTTGTTAGTTCCTAGATCACATGTCACATCCAAGGAAAAGCCTTCCCTGACCACCCTGAGTAGTTGGTCTTATGTACTTAAAATACAAAAGCATGTTGTTCATGATTGATGGGCTTATGGTTATGGGTTTCATCTCCTATTGTCAACCTCTGTGTACAGGAATAAAAGTAGAACCCTTATCTGTCTTTTCATGATCCTATTTCCAGGGTCAGGCACATAGTGGAACTAAAAAATTAGTACACAACAAATGAACATACCAATTCATTCACAACAGACAACTATGTGTCTAATGGGAGGGCTGCAAAAGATAGCCCAAAGGACAAACTAGGCTGACACCTGCTTTTGTAAATAAAGTTTTATTGGAATATGGCCATACTTATTCATTCACCTATTGTTTAGAGCAAGTTTCACATTATAACATAGTTGACTAATGGCAACAAAGACCCCGTGGCCCAGAAAAGATTTACTATCCATTCCTTTACAAAAAAGAACTTGCCAGCTCCTGGTCTAGTGTGCAATATATGTTCTGAATATGTAAAATGAAGAAAATAATGTCCTTGCCTTCAAAGGTGCTACAGTCCTTTGAATATTTTTATTCCAACGTTTCTGAATTAAAATTCCACAGCCAAAGAGAAAGCTCCTTCAAAGTTGTAATCACCACCCAACATGAGTTGTATGTGGTGCTCTGTTCAGTGGGTCAGCTACTATAGGCTGAAACCTTGGCAGAGAGCACCCTGAAATGGGTCTGGAGCAAATGAATGGTAGCAATGGTGCAAAGACAGATCTGGAGTTTCACTGATTCACACAGATGCCACTAGGATCTGTGGCTATTTAAATCAATTAAAGTTAAGTTAAAAATTCAGTTCCTTGGGAAAAAAAAATTCAGTTCCTTGGTCACACTAGCCTCCTCTCAAGGGCTCATGAGCCACATATAGCTACTGTATTGGGTCAAGCAGGCTGATAAGGCTTTTCCACCATCACAGAAAGTTCTAGTGGACAGAGCTGATTTAAAGGCTCAAAAAAGTCCCTCCAACATGAGGAGTAGATTGAGTTCCTTCAAGGCTAGAAGTGAAGCCACAGATCATGTGGACACCTCTCCCAAGGAACTGATCCCTGAGCAGCACAAATCAAAACTCAACTATGTTTAAAAAAAAAAAATTCTGAAAAGTACTGCATTCTGCTCTGCACAGTTCCAATTAAAGTTGCAAGATATAAGAGCAGAAATCTCAGGATGAGGCTGTTCAAGTTAGATCCTTGGTCCATCTCAAAGAACATAACCTCTCTCAGTCTAGTCCCTTATTTATAAGAACAGTAACAAAGAAGGTGTTTAGTTTTGTTATGAGGAGTTAATATACATAAAGCTGTAACTGGGCCTGGTCCCGAGGAAGCATTGTACAAGCACAGGCCTTTATTTATTTATTTATTTTTAACATCATCCCCGGCGGATAGCTCAGGACTCGGCACCCACCAGGTAACACTCACAATCCACTAAACCAAAAAGGAAGTAAACTGGACTCTTTGAACCAGAGGCACTAATAGGCCAATTTGCCAAATTAGTGGTCAGGAAACTTACTCAGCTGAGAGCAAGCCATTCTGGGGAAAAAAGCTGGTCCCTAAGAAACTACTTCTCATCACCCTTTACAAAGGATGGCAAACTAATATGATTCAAGGAGTCAGACTGCAATATACATTTAACATTTTTTGATAACTTGTTATAGATAGCCACTGTTTATCTTATTTGAGTTATAAAGATGTATAAACAGAATATCTAAACAATTCAAGCTGTTCAATAATTCAAGATGCCATACTATCTGTAACACTCAGTTCTATAGATGTTTCTTTGTAATTAAGAAATCCCAACTAACCCACATTTTTACCACCTCTCAGTCATGATCAATTTCTGCATTTTGTTTTACTAAACTTTTGTCTCACAGCTTGCACGGATGTGTGTCCCCCAAATCAGGGATGATTGCTTTCTTTTAAATTCCAATTCCTGGTTCTTACGTTCAACTTTCTAGTTTAGGGTGAAGGAGTCAAGGCACAATCCAAAAATCTGCTTTTTAACAAACACTTCAGGTGAATTTTCATACTGGAATCTCAGTTATTTATTTATTTTTTTAAGTAGACTTCATGCCCTGTATGGAGCCCAACACAGGGTTTGAACTCACAACCCCAAGATCATGACCCAAGCTGAGATCAAGAGTCAGATGCTTAACTGACTGAGCCACCCAGGCGTTCATCAGTTATTTTAGAACAAGATTTTGTATACCCATAATAAGAAGAAATACAAAGCAGTTGAGTACTTTTGAAATCAATTTTTTTAAGTAATATACGCTTTACTCACACTTATTCTTACGGCTGTATATTACGTATATACACACACCATACTTGGAGGTGCAAAGCACTCAAAGAAATCTAAGACATAGCTCCTTTGCCATCAAGGAGCTTCTTGGATCAAGTGTGTACATATAGTGTTATGTAAACAAACAATGTTATGGTATAATAAATGTTATGATGATACATGATATATGAGAACTCAGTGGATAGAAGGTAATAAGATTTCAGAGGAAAAAAACAATCAATCTAGTCTAGGTTGCCAGTAATGTAAAAAATGGCTGCCTTTGGATTAGGCAGGAAAAAAGTGACAGTAGATGTTAAACTCAGTGGGTTTCCCAAGACCTTGTTCTTCTCTCAAAAGCTTCAATTTTAGAACACAAAAAGACTAAAACAACAACCACAGCCTTTCTAGTTATTAACCCAACCGGCTAGGATTACTAAGGCTTCGCAAAGTAGCCAGAAGTACAGCTGACCCCTGAGCAACACAATTCCCTTTATATGCAGATTTTTATATTACAGTACCATAAATGTGTTTTCTCCTTCTTACAATTTTTTTTTAAGGTTTTATTTACTTGTCAGATGGGGGGTGGAGGGAGGGAGATATAGAGCATAAGCAGCAAGAGCAGCAGGCAGAGGGAGAAGCAGACTCCCCACCCAGCTGGGAGCCTGATGTGGGACTCAATTCCAGAACCCCAAGATCATGCCCTTTGCAGAAGACAGACGCTTAACCAACTGAGACACCCAGGCACCCTCCTTACAATTTTCTTAATTACATATTATTTTCTCTAGCTTACTTTATTATAAGAGTACAGTACATAATACTTACAACATTCAAAATACAGGTTAATTGTTTAGGTTATTGGTAAGGCTTCCAATCAACAGTAAGCTATTAGTAGTTGGGGGGGTGGAGTCAAAAGTTCTATGCGAATTTTCAACTGCATAGTGGACTGGTATTCCAATCACCCCATTTTTCACAGGTCAACTATAGATATGTATGAGCGGTCACTGAGGAGTGACGATGTGGGACACCATGCACTGAGCCATCATACAGCCCCTACATCTAAGAAGCCACTCCTAGAAGACGCTGCACAGCACAGGACACCCTTGTCTTCCTTCGGCATCTGCCATGAAAAACCACTGGCTGGTCTCCTCACTTGACATCTCATCAAACACTTCATCCTGAAGTCACTTTTCTCATGGTTTAGCTCTTACTCTTTCAATGATCCTGTAGAGTTCTGGAAAGATGTGGGATGCATCTTAATTCTTGGCAAGGCCCCAGGTGTTGGTGCCTAGTACAATAATGTCATGCATCAAAGAAAGGTCTTGAACTGACCATTCAAAAAACCCTTATGTAGCACCTACTACATACCAGACATTGTGTTAAGCATGCAACAGAACAGACATCTAGGTCACTGCTGGTGGCACTGACTAAAGTCCTGTGATCACTGAAGACATTCCATGGGAAAGCCCATGGAATGGTATACTTCAAATTAGTGAACTGGATAACACATGACTTACCAATAAAGTTATACTAAAAAATACATAATGGCAGAAAAGCATAGCTACTCGTTGGCTATCCACTGGGTGGAAGTTGAGGGGGAAAAAGAAATGTTCCTATTTAGACAGATTGTGACATACTCATAATCCCTGGTGGCACTGTACCTAAATATTAAGAAAACTTGAATGCTTCTAGAGGGCAACAAGACAACAAAACCCATCTCATATAGCACTGTACACAGGCACTAGAATCAGAGAAGCATGGGGCCAATATCTTAGTTCTCTTTCTTAGTATAGACCTTTGATCAAATTACTTAGCCTGTCTGAGCCTCAGGCTCCTCACCAGTAAAACTGGAATGAACCGCCAAAAAAAAATGTCATGTACACTGCTAATAATCAAATAAATGTAAATCAGCAGGATACCATTTTCACTTCTAAAACCAGCACCTGTGAGGAGTATTATTACCATTACTATTGGCAATGGCAAATTGTTTTTCTACTCTGCTTACAGTTACATAAATTGTACAATATTTTCAGCATGACTTGCAATAGTGAAAATTCAGCAACATTCAAAACCAGGTGAAGTAAATCAATTATGGAAAATCAAATCAGTGGAATATTATGGAGCCACTGAAAATGCAGTTATACACTGTTGGAGAACAATAAAGAAAATGCATGTATTAGAAATGAAGGGGTAGGGCATTATACACAGAGTGTTATCCTAGTTCTACTGAGAACTGTTTAGGAGAAGATGAGAAGGAAACATCTTAGGAACATCTTAACCGAAGAACAAGATTATCCCTGGGTATGGGATTATCTGTCTTTTTTACTTTCTTCATGATTTTGTGAATCCAAAAAAAAAAAAAAAAAGAGTAGCATTAAACTTTTGCTCCTTTTATTCATAACAAATACATGCAGTAAAAAAAAAAAAATGCAGTACTCATGTGTAAGAAGTGGAAAATACATCCTATTTTATAGGGTGCCACACATATCATAAAGTGAAATTAATTTTACTATACAGATAAATAGTTACATGGCACAAATGATCAAAATAAGCCATGTGAGTTATAGTCTCAAAATAGAAGCATACCAGCTATCCACCCATCTTCACAGCCACGAATGTCAAGGGTTACACTTAAGAAGAAAAAAAAAAAAGACGGTTCAATAAAGCTGCTGAGTAAGTAATTTGAAGTTCCTTATTACCCTAACCTAAACATTTCACATCACAACCATTTGTCAATTATAAAATAATTATTTAATACAGTTAATAAAAGAGCTGCCAAATACACTATTGATCTGAGGAGTCCCCCGAAGCTTTCAGAGCTTCAGGGATAGTACATAATTTCTGTACTCACCTGTGACACCAAATGTGAAAGTAACTAACAAAATAATGATGAAAATTAATTTGAAAGGGAAACTATGCTTTAGAAAGATTCTTCTTAAAACAATTGGTGAAAAAAAAAATGAAAAATTTCCCTAAGATCCTACAACTGTTAGGGCCAGGGAGCCTTTTCTGCCCTGTGGTAAACCCAATCACGGAAATCAAATCTAGCAGTGATTTAATTTACAATTATTTTTCAAAGTTTGAAGAAAAGGAATAACTACATTATGGTCAATGGGCTGAACAAATTCTGATCCTTGAGTTCAGGGTGGATATCAAAGTGCTGTAAGCCAGGATGACCTCATGGGGATAAGCCAAAAGGTACCAAGGGGTCTGTCGGGGGGAGGGGGGTAGCCTACTTCCCTACTCCTCATCACCCCAAGAAGTTTACAGTTCTAGTAATCTTAGATATTTGTCAAAGCTATTTTCTCCCTACCTATTTAGATCATGGGCTCTATAAACCAGGTAGGGGAAAAAAACAAAACAAAACCACCAGACAGAAAGCCATCTGAAACCCACTATAAATATGTATATATACATGTATGTGTGTGTGTGTGTATTTTTTTTAAGTAAGTAAAGCAATAAGGTAGGTCAGCTACCTAGAACCAGGCTTGTTCTGGGCCTGTGATATGGTCAAGTGATTAAGGAAATTATTTTCGCAATCTGAGTAGCCTCATTCGTATCAAAACTCTACTACTTACTAACTGGGTGAATTTGAATGTTAATTCCCTAATGGTAGAGGTTATTTTCTGAATTTAAGTAAAAGTCCAGTGAACTAAATAAGTTAGGTTTCAGTAAGTGGTAGCTGTTAGTGTTGCTGAATATAAAAGTTTCATAGAAAAGATATGTGTCCGTAAATGTTAGTTTTTAGGAATAAAATTTTCACTAAAACCCATCTTAAACTGTTTTACATCAAAGTCACAAAAAATGTTTTTGGCTGCTTCTAACTAATCTAGGTCCACATTCTCCCCCGCATCGACTCTTTTCACTTTCAGTTCTCTCTTAGGAATGAGATCATCTCTCAAGGTTTCCTCTAGCTCTACCACTCTATGACAACCAGACTGGATGGGGAAAACATATTATCCAGGCTCTGATTTTGATTGCTATCTTTCTTGTGGTAAATCTCAAAGAGCTGCCCAAATCCCCTGCTGATTGTCCTGGCCAAGATGGTGATAAATCTAGATCTCTGCCATCCAGTGGTATTCACCTGCATAGACAAAGGGCTCTTTTCAAATTATGAAAACTTCTATATCTTCTTTCTTCTAATGTTAATAAGCTTTAATTTGGTGTTATTAACCCCAAGGTTACCAAGTGTGGCTTCCTCTTGCTGGCCCATACCAGCTTTTTATAGAGGACGTTAGGCCATGTGCTAAAGTCAGGTTTGATTACTTCTCATTCTCAGCCAATTTCCTAACTATGACCAAGGTCAACCTTAGGTTTATTTTCTTAAAATTAATCAACAAAGCCATGAGACAAATGTGAAAGCTTGACGGTATTTTCTAATCATACTCTTCCCAGTCAACAGAATTGAGCTTTGAAAGCTCAATTCAATCGCTTCTCTTTATACAGTGAGTGCTAATGAAGTAGTCCTTAAACACTTGTCACATGACACACATGACTGATGTCTTTTTTTCCCCATGGTACTTTTTTAGGCATGGGGGTAAGTGGGAAAGGATGAACGTATTCCATGGAATCTACAGCAACAAGTCTAAAGTTCATTTTACTTTGTGAACATCAACTCTTCAACACTGGTCTTCTGGGAGAATTTATGATATATTTCCTAGATCAGAGGTGTTCTTAGCATTGAGCAAATCCATGGCTTTTAAGTCGGTAGTGGAGGCAGGCGTTCTTTAATCTTAAAATCTTAGACTAATTTATTTACAATCTATGATAAATTATAACATTTGTAAATATTTATTCTCTCTTCCTTCCACACTGTGTGTGTATGTGTGTGTGTGTGTGTATGTGTGTGTGTGTGTGTGTGTGTTGGGGTTGGGGGGAGTATACTTCTCTGTTCCACTTATAATAGGATAGCTATGGGACCTGTTTCCGTCAAGAGAGAGGAGTGGTTGTAGCATATGGGTGTTCCCAGCAAAATTTTAAATATGGACATGTGGTCTGGGTTGACCTCTTAATCTCCCACCTTCTACCATGAGAGTGACAAGTTCCAGACAGTGGCTCCTTCTTTTAGCTAAGAGAATAAGACAACAGAGAATAAGACAACAGAAAGAATAAGACAACAGGCAGAACAGATCATACCTGGCCAAGTCTAGCCAAGCCTAGCAGAGTCACAGTGATCCACAGAACTGTGAGCAAAACATTAACGACAATATTGTTGTAAACCGCCAGGATTCTAGGTTGCTTGCTACTCTATAAAGGCTTACTGGTCATTCTCCTTAAATCTTAATCATTTCATTCAACAAGTAATTACTGAGGGCTTACACAGAGTACAAAACTCTGAGCTAAGGTTACATAATAAGAAAAGAATATATGCTGTCCCTGCTCTCATAGCCTAGAGGAAATAGATAGAAGTTACCTGATCATTTTAGCACATGCATAATTACAAACAGGTAAACGCTAAGAAGAAAAGGAACATAGTGCTATGAGAGTATATAATAAAAGAAGGTGATCTAGGCTGGCATGTCAGGAAAGCCCTTCTACAAGAAGGGATACATGAGTTGATACTGGTTGGACAAGCAAGTATTATCATGGAGAAGAGTCAGTGGAAGAACATTCTGGTCAAGGAAGATGAAAGGTATAAAGCCCTCATGGATGAACGAAAGATGATTTGGCAGAGGAGCAGAAGAGGCTGGTATGGCTGGGGTATGGAAGGTACAGAGAGGACTGACAGGAGGCAAGATGAGAGAGAAAGATGGAAGCAAGACCAGAGAACTTTGAAGGCCATGTTTTAAAAGTAAGTCATTATCCCCATTGCAAATAAAAAGCTATCCAAGGCTGTTCAGTGGGGGATAAAGTGGAGGGTTCTATGATCAGATTTGTGTCTTGCATAGCTCTCCCTGTTACATGAAGAGTGGACTGTGGAGAAGATAGAGTGAATGCTAGAGAATAATTCGGGTGAGAAATGCTGGTAGCTTAGTTAAGGTGTTGGCATTGGAAATTAGAAAAACAGATACATTTTTGAAATCTGGGTAGTAAAGCTAGCAAGACCAGCTCTGTGAAAGACGGTACTGGATGTTGAGTGGAGGGATATTCTGCAACATTACCCTGTACAAAGAGACACGTCTTACCCTAAAGAGGAAATATAAAAAATAAGGTCTAGGATTGTGAGTTTGACTGAATTTATCAGTTAATTTTGGTTACTTTAAAATACCCCATAATGGTAGGTATATTAAACTCCCTGCCACCCGTTACAAATGGAAAATTTTATTACTGGTGAATACGTAAATCACATTTGTGAAACTTGTCAATCTCAGGAAGGAACATTGGATGAGTAAATGAATTTCAGTATAAATTAATTTAGGACCTCGAGTTTTCTCCTTTCTTATAACTTGGATATTTTTTTTTTAGAAAACATAAACACAACTATATAATTATAATCATTGCAACAGTACTATAAAGTATCTCCATAATGCTATAAAGTACCTCAAAGACTACTGCCTGAGTCAGTACAAATTCTATTCCTGTTACGTGAGATTTAGAAAGTAATTATGAGGCCTTTTTTCTTGAGTGTCCTAAAAGCTCACAGAGGAGTTCCAACAGTCTTTGGAGTAACGGCTTCTGGAAATACAATTCAGCTTCTGAAAGAGACAACTACATAGCGCACCTGTCATCCTGCCTAAATCCTGTATACTTGCGGTTTTTTAAAAAATCCTGATTCCATAAATGGATCTGAAAGTAGTGAAGGATATGATGATAGAGCGGAGATGCATGCCCACAACCCATGCCCACACACACGCATGCACACACCCACACGCACGCACATACACACACTCGCCTCTATTTCAGGTTTCCCTCCCCAGACCCACAGAGCTGACATTTGTATAGTCACCAGTTAAGCTTCTATTCTGCCCCAGATTATTTTAGGATGCCCATCCTCCCCCAGAGCAAGTGATCCTGGTAGGCTGTCACCTGCCTCCGGCAATAGATCCAGGGTAGGCCAAACAGATGGCCTGCTCTGGGAATTTGACTCTTGGCAGGTCTATGTGACACAGAGACACACATGGCGGGGGTGTCGTCATTGCAATGGCAGCATCGTGAGGAGACTGTCGTCTCTGCAACCAGGATGCCCAGAGCTGCCCTAATTTCATTTATTTTTGAGGCCTGCTAGTTTTCAGCTTTCCCTTTTCATTCTGCGATCTGCTTCCTACAGCTTTCCAACACATTGCTTTTATACAAGTGGAAACAGACTCTCAGAGAAGACAATTAAACTGCCCAAAGTCACACAGGTAAGAAACAGCTGCATTGGGATTCACTGTTCTGTTTGTCTGATCCCAGGCCCATGATCTTGTATATTCATTATGCTCCCCCACTATCCTATTCTAAGTCGAATTTGAAAATGTAACATTTGTTTATTGCCCCAGTGCACCAGTTAGGACTTAGAATGAAAATGTAAGCTACATCTGCTATTTTGCTATTTACAAGTGACAGATGACTTTAAAAGCATGTCCATTTTAACAAAGTCCTCTAAACATATTTACATTTTCATATTCCCTTCAGATGACTTTTCAGTGGCTACGCTACTA
>RCUC01165326.1:0-102819 GCA_003697995.1 Taxidea taxus jeffersonii
TGCCTTGAACTGCAATAAGAGATTTTAAAAAATAAATAAACACAGAAAAGAAACTGCCTCAGTGTTTCTTAACAGCAAAGTTGGGATTCGTGGCAGAATAGTTCTTCAGTTATATAGAACTGCCCCGTGCATTGCAAGAGGGTTTAAATCCCCGGCCTCTGTCTTCTAAATGCCAGTTTTACCCAACTATTGTGTCAAAAAAATTTACTTTAATTTAGTTTAAAATGTCCCCACATATCTACCTACAAAATGAGATTCATTAGACCAAATGTTTTCAAGTTCCAGTGTTCCAAAGAGTCCTAGTTGCTTTGTTGTGTTATTCAACTTATTAATATTGAAAACTTCAGTAAGAAATAATACCATAAATTCCCAAAACCCTTAGGCATCTTTGACTCCTCTTTCTCTCACCTCCCACATGAGATCAGTCAACACATTGCGTCTGCTCTCCCTTTAAAACTATATTCACTTCTATCCTTCACTACCACACTATGTCATTGGAGCTCCCCATCATCTCTCACTGAGTTACTGCAGCAACCTCCTGTTAGGGATCAAGTGTTTGTGTCCCCCCAACATTCATATTTTTAATCCCTAACCCCGTTGTGATGGTATGTGGTGATGGGGCCTTTGGGAAGCGGGTAATTAGGACTGGATAAGGTCATGATGGTGGAGCCCTAGGATGATTCATGCTCTTGTAGGAAGTCACAAGGAAAAGCCTGCACTCTCTTTGTCAGTGTGCACACACTGAGGAAAGGCCATGTGACCACTCAGCAAGATGGTGGTCACCTACAAGCCAAGAGAAGAGGCCTCAGAATAAAAACCTTGCCAGCACTCTGATTTTGGATTTCCAGTCTCCAGAACCATGAGAAATAAATTTCTGTTGTTGAAGCCACCCAGCCTGTGGTTTTTTGTTACAGCAGCATAGTAGGCTGATATACCTCCCAGCTAATCTCCCTGGTGCCCTGTTTGCCTTTTCAGTCCATTCTCAGCACAACAATGACAGTGAGCTCAATAAAAGTATAAATCGGTTATACCTTTTCCTCTTCAGCACACTCTAAGGACTTCTTTTGTCATTAAAGTTAAAAACAAGGTCCTCACTTGGCCCTTCATGACTTGGGCCCTGTGGACACTTTGAACTGGCTTTTTAATACCCTTTCCTGACTTCTCTCCCACCACACTGGTGTGGCCTTCCTCCCATATGCCAGGTTTGTTCATGCCTCAGGGCCTTTGCTGTTCCATTTACAGAGGGACTTTCTCACTTATTCCCTCACTCACTCACTCCTTCTTGAGTAGGAGTGAAGGCCTTGACTCAAATGTTCTTGGCCACTTTTACTCAAGTGTCAATGTCCTTTCCTTCCATACATCTACTTCCTATCTCCTTCCTTTACTTTTTGCCTTGTTGCTTATTGCTCTCTCTCTCTCTCTCTCTTTGCTGTATTATGCTTTTTACTTATTTATGTTGTTTCCTGTGTGTCCTCCAGTATATAAACTCCATAACACAGGGGTTTCTTTTTCCTGCTATTCAGTACTATTTTCCCAGTATCTAGAACAGTGCTTCTCAACTTTTTTCCCCCACTGTTGTTCCCCTAGAAAGAGTTTTTCAAATGCTTGTATTTATAGCTCCACTGCCTTATTGAGTACTTAGAACATTGAGTATGTACCTGATAAAGACTGTTTGAATAAATAGAGGCTCGCTCTATTGAAGACAAGTTTATCGAGAATCTAGAACTTGAATAGAGAATGAAAGTACACATTGAATTTCACTGGGGAAATACTTCTCAGTTGGGAGACTATTAGGAAAAAAACATTATCATTGAATACTGGGTAACACAGAGAAACGCTATTGAGTATATAAAAATGTTTGATTATGAAACCCTTAACAACAAATTTTGTGAGTTTGGACTAAAAGCTGAAAACAAAAGGGAATCTTTATAGGAATTTACAGAATGGAAGTAATATGTTAAAAACTGTTTTGTAGGAAAACTGGCCTGGCAGCAATATGAAAGATGAATCAGAAAGAGGAGCGAATGAAAGTATGTAGATTCACTAGGACAATGCCAATAATTGGATGTGCATTGAACAGATGACAATTATAATGGGGAAGAATGGACAGAGGTGAGGATACTTCTTTTTTTTTTAATATTTTATTTATTTATTTGACAGACAGAGATCACAAGTAGGCAGAGAGGCAGAGAGAGAGGAGGAAGCAGGCTGTCCGCAGAGCAGAGAGCCCGATATGGGGCTCGATCCCACGACCCTGGGATCCATGACCTGAGCAAAAGGCAGTGGCTCCAACCCACTGAGCCACCCAGGCACCCCAAGGTGAGGATACTTCTAAAGAGACCACAGCAGAACCATTTTCTCACTAAGAGCCTCTGGCTTCAAGTAACAGAAACTGACTTATACAATCAGGAAAGATATTGTCTCCCATAGCTGGATATCCAAAGGTAGTGCACTTCTTGGGACAGACTTAATCCAGTTTTCCAAGCTCCATTTTCTTGAGATTTATTTGACTGAGCACTCCTCCGTTTGTTGGCTTCATCCCCAATGGGGTGTTAATATAATGATCTTCCAGATGTCCCAGCCACATGGGAATATATCCTGAGGAAAAGCTAAGGAAAAAGAATTGCTTCTAAAAGCTCTCTCAGAAGATAAAAGAAGAATTTCCCCAGAACCCCCAATAACTCTTTCCTTGAATCTCAGGGAACTAAACTGTTTTGCATGACAATTGCTGAAACAACTGGACAAGAGGAGGAGTTTCTGCATAGACTATTCTGGATTTAGGAGAGGATTTAACCTCTTCTGGGCCATATGGGCTACCTAGGTGAAGATGAGCTGACAGGTTAATCAAATGGACAATGAGAAATGACCCTGGGACCCAGGGGGAAATATCAGAGCTGGAAACAACTATTTAGAAATCACCTGTCTAGAAGTGAATGAGCTCACCCAGAGAGCGAGTGTAGAAAAAGGCAGTTGATAAATCTTATGTTCAGCTTGGAGGAAGGAGTGAAAAAAGAACCTAGTGGATTGAAAAAAGAGAGAGAGAGCTGTCAGAGAGATCCAAAGACTAGTAAACATAGTATAATAATAGCAGTTGGAAAAAAAAAATTTACGAAGAAGGTCTCAAATGGTCCAAGGGCTCACGGACAAAAGATCTAACAAAAGTTAGGGCCTAAAAAGGAAGGTGAAGTTTGCAACAAAGTTATTAAAAGATTCATGAAAGATTTCCAAACAGTAGCAAAGGCCCCCTGCAAGTTCTCTGCATAAACCTGCAAACGATCAAGTCAACTGGCTGCCTCCCTCAAGCTAATATGACCTCTGCACGGACAACAACAACAAAAAGATTGATTCTGTCACTGAGGACGTGTTACTGGGTTTGGGAAAAGATAAAGTACGGACAGAATTTAGAGTCCTAGTTAAGCAATATACAGCCGCCGGCTATGATATTTAAAGTGAAGAGGGACTTGTAAACCAAAGGCAGCTAATGCACCTATCTCCCTTGCTTCTCCGGGGACGGCCAGCTTTTGGCTCTGTTTTGATTGGATCTGCGATATAACATAGCAGACTTGCTAGCTTTGTGTCTTAGTCTGAGCTCCTTTGAAAGCAGACTTTAAAATAAAGACTGGGGGTATAGGTAGTTTACTGGGGGTGGGGGCACATCTAGGAAGAAGAGTATGGGAAGTGAGATAGGTAGGTGATAAAACCCATCACGTGTAAGCTCCTGATTTCAGCCAGCTACGGCAAGCAGTTCAGCGTCATTATCAGTGTTCCACTTTAGGCTCAGATGGCGGTGGCGGTGCCCCATGCCGCAGAGCTTTCTCCGCAGTTCAGCGACAGACACAGCCTGGAACTGGCAGCGGGGTTGACAACCCTGGGGCAACCCTCCGCCAGCGGGAGATGGCACTGGGTTGGCAAGGGCCTGCTGTACCAGGGGTTGCCACTGTAGACAAGTTAAGGCTGAGTCCGTCTGGGGACATGCAGAGGAACTGTAGAGAAGGCCCCCAGAATTGTCCCGGCCGTGAACAGGGAGGTTGCACAGTGATGGAGGGTTGTCTCCGGCTGTCAATGCCTGAATAAGCCCCGGGCAGCGCCTACACAGGTGTTTCAGAGAAAGCCCCGAGGCAGAAAAGCAACGAGCCACTACTTCACGCAGTGGCGAGATGCTGGCAGTCGAAGCCCGGTGTCCACCCCAGCTGTCCGGCACAGCTGCTCGGAAACCAGCCGTTCGCATGGCTGTGACCTGGGCATCGCACGTCATCACACAGCTGCTAGCCCAGGGGTTCTCAGCCACAGCACTGTTGACATTTTGGACCAGACAATTGCTTGTTATGGCGGCTGCTGTGTGCTCTGTAGAATGTTCTCTAGTAGCGGGGCTTTTTCTCGTAAAATGCCAGTTGCGCCCCTGTCCAGTTGTGACAATAAAAAACACCTGCAGACATTGCCAAATGTCCTCAGGAAGGCAAGCAACACCGTCTTCAGTTGAGAACCAGTGTGCAACACTGCAAACTTGGGCAAGTTGCTTCACTTCTCTAAATCTCAGTCTCTTGTCTGTAAGTGGAGGATAATACAACACTGGCCTCATGGGCTTTGGGGGGGGAGGAAATGAGATGGGGAACCACGGCACTGAGCAGAGTACCTGGCGCATCATTTATGTTGAATGATAATAATAACGTAGAAAACCTCTGCACTGCAGAGTGGTATCTTTTTAAGGCTAGAATTCAAAGTTTATTTTCCCCTTCTTTGATGAAAAATAATGATAATAGGCACTTATTCAATATCTGTTTCAGCAAAGGAATCAGAGGCTGAGTCTCGATGTGAATAAATCAGAGAAAAGGTCAGCATCAAACACTTTTTATCTTCTTCCATTACCAAACACCAATTAATGCTCTTAAGTTAAACATGACCACGTGTCATTTTGTTGTAGCTAAGTGATCACGGGGTGTAAAGGAAATAAAAGAACTCAGCTTAGAAAGTGAATAGAAAATGAGAATATTGTATTCAAGAATAATCCCACAGAATTTACACTTCATTATTCTACCAAATGCAGATTTAAAATGTACATTTGCTAAAACAAATTTTTTCAACACAGTCTGCAATCTCAGACTTAAAGGCATGAATATTTTAGGTTTATTAGCATAAACTGAATACCAGCATGCAAACACTGAAATGAATTTAAGGAAATTGTTAATGATTCATTACACAGAGTTATTAGATTTTTGTGTGATTGGAGCAAACGCATCAGCAAAAACAATTATGCACAGATACAATGAAAGACCACTCTCAGGGAAGAAGTCATTAGTGTAATAAAAAGGACGTTTTGCAGGGGTTCCTCCTGTACTTTCTTTGACTCGATCACAAACAGCTGTTGCCATCTGCCAGGGAGAGCCCTTGGCAGAGATGCTTAACAAGCCTCTGCCAAGCTCTCATGTGTTGAGAATGTCTACCCCCAGAACTCTCAGAGACTGAATATTGAGAAGTAGCAAATGAATCTCTAGGGAGACTGGTTTATCTCGTTCTTAAGGGATTGTAGGAGAAAAATAAAACAATGATAAGCATGAAAATTATCTTCATGGGAAATTGCTTTTGTGCCTTCTGCTTCTGTCTCTTTGAAACTTGCAGAGGGTGTGTGCTTTCCCTTACAGTGGACTCGTTGTTCAAACTTATTACATTGTATCATACCTGCTTTTTAATGTGTCTTTGAAGGGTTTCAAGTGCTTGTGGCAAGACATCATTTTTGTATCCTTAGGACCTGGCGCAGAACACTCATAAACAATGAATGAGTGAATGAATGAATAAAAATGTCAGTTGGTCCAATTCACCATGACTGGTGTAACAGACCCTAAGAGAGTTAAGAATTTAAAATTCACAGGGATGTCTTCATGAGAACTGTACCTCGGAGCCACTGAACCTTTCTATCATGGCTTAGCCTTCCTAGAATAGATACGGTCTGAGGCAGCAGGAAATGAGGCAATCATGTGTAGACACTGAATGCTCGAGCCATGTGACATAGACCAGATCTATACCACCCCCACCCCCACCCCCACCCAAAGAAGTTAGGCAATCTTCCAGATCAATGAAACAGAAAAAGACGTTTGCCAGAAATTTCCAGATAACTCGGGCAAAGTGTGTTCCTCTTTCTGCTTGAATTAGTAGTATAATTGCCTCAGTCCTCCATTTAACTATTCATGTCCAGACATAGCTTCAGATAAAATAATTTGAAGCAGAGAGTCCTAGGGGGATAAAAGAGAAGGAGCCCAGAGACAAAGGAGGAACCTGCAAAATTAGCTCAACTGTGTCACAGAACAGCTTGAATGCATCCAGGTGGCAGTCTGGAAATTATGAATCAAAACTGGATCTACACAAATGATTAGGAAATGCTTATTTGAATTTTACAAATAAGAATGGTAGCTGTTTTCACAACACAAAGCATTTGACTTCACCTTCATGTATCCGTATTTCAAAAGCACCTCTCCCGATGATGACTACAAAGAGGCTTTATTTCCTGAAAGAATTCAATCTGGAAAGCTTAAAAGAAATAGTGGTGAAGATGAAATGTTTTAAAAAACTGAAGGTAAGGGACACCTGGGTGGCTCAGTTGGTTGAATAGCTGCCTTCGGCTTGGGTCATGATCCCAGCGTCCTGGGATCGAGTCCCACATCGGGCTCCTTGCTCAGCGGGGAGCCTGCTTCTCCCTCTGCCTCTGCCTGCCACTCTGTCTGCCTGTGCTTGCTCCCTCTCTCTCTCTCTCTGACAAATAAATAAATAAAATATTAAAAAAAAAAAAACTGAATGTAAGTAAGAATATGGTCTCCCAAGAAATGATTTTGAATAATAAAAAAATCAAATTAAGTATAGTAGAGTCTCACAATGACGTTCTCTCTAAAGTCGTGGCTCTGAGATCATGTTAGAGGTGGAATGGTGTCTGAATGAGGGCCTTCTGGGGCTCCTGTTACCGGTCTGCGTTGCATTTTATCCAAGACAACTCAGCTGCTAATGAACTCCAGATTAGGACTGATCACAGCAGAGTTCTAAAATCTGATAGAAAAATAAACAAGCACAACAAACTAAAATAAAATAATCTGTGAAAAACCTTAGTACACTGCAAAGCAACATGCAAATCTGAGTTATTATGGTACAGAAGGCTCATCGGAGTTTTTTTTTCTTTTAATAAAACAATGTGACTAATTTTGAGAACAAAACCTCATTAAATCTTTTAACCGGATTTTCTTTTTTAATTATTGGAAGCTTATCTATTTTCTGCGACTAGATTTTTTTTTTTTTCCTGAAACTAGATTTCTCCCTGCTGGGATTGGATTTCCCAAAGACTACTGAGATGCATCAGCTCTGGAACTGAGTCAAAGGAAGATGGGATCAGTCTACCCGCAATAAAGGAATTTACCATAGAAAACACAGAATGGGGGGAAAAAAAGTGAAAGGAAAGCAAATCAATATCACTGTGGACTTTTAAGTACTAGTAGTTAAAACTGTAGTTAAGGTCCCCCTTGCTTACTTGGAATTCTATTCTGGGAACTTGAAAAGAATGCACTGTCTTCCTTTGAGTCAGACTTGGGATATAAAATGAAATTATTTTGGGGGAACCTGGGTGGCTCAGTGGGTTGAAGCCTCTGCCTTCAGCTCAGGTCGTGATCCCGGAGTCCTGGGATCGAGCCCCGCATCGGGCTCTCTGCTCAGCAGGGAGCCTGCTTCTTCCTCTCTCTCTGCCTGCCTCTCTGCCTACTTGTGATCTCTCTTTGTCAAATAAACAAAATCTAAAAAAAAAAAAAAAAAAAGAAATTATTTTGTTGTAGTAAGCTAAGTGACCTGCAAAACAATTTTTTCCTCATAGACTTACTCTTTATTCCCCGGACCTAATAGTTTTAAAATGATATGTAAAGCTGATACAAATTAAAAAAAATAAAACACCTAAATTCTTGTGCATTTTAAAAATAGTCTCCAGGAGCCACAAGACTGTAGTAAATGACATTATAAACCAAATTGTCCCCAAAATATTTTTTGCTTTAATGATCTTATTTGTTCTTTAGGAACTGCATTTTTTTTCTTTTAGAGTTTACTGCTCTGAGAGGGAAAAGTATGCTTTTAAATGTCTCATTGGTTTAAATAATTTTAATATTAAATTATTTTGGAAAGTTTGTCTGCAAATATTTTGTGTCTCCCATCAGTTAAAAAAAAAGTAAGCATGTCCCCAGTTGATCCATATTAAAACATTTATTTAAAAAATAGATAATTTAAAGATGTTCTAATGAAAGTATTTGATCTTATGAAGAGATAATTAACTCTGTATTAAGGATATTTTTTATAATTATCGTTGATGGACTTAAGAAAAACAAATCCCATTCAGCCATTGCTTTATTATTTGTTACTGTTTTCACTATGTCCTCGGGCTTTCATCACTTCATAAATTGCTTTTAGATGCCTATGTTGCTACCCTGAGTCCCATCTGGGAGATTCTATACTTTGAACACATTATGACGCAGTTTGCAGCAATTTTGTCTCAGTAGAGATCAGTTTTTCCTACTACTCTCTAGTCAAATTCGATTTGAATGAAATTTAGTGGGTTAATCAAATTCTCCTGATAAAAACTTTGTAGATTTTTTTTTTATAAAATGAGAGGTCTATTTTTATACACTTAAATTTCTTTATTCAGAAATTTGGGTCACAATATTGCTTTAGTAAGGTATACTTGAGAATATCTGTTTTCATTCTTACCCGTTTCACTTTCTTTCAGATTTTTTTAATGAACAAAAAGATCAAAGGACTCACCAGTGTATTGATACTGGTGCTCCAATTCCCAAAATACTCTTTAAATTGGGGATTAAGAATGACCAGAATTGGATACCTCCTACCTTTTTGTTGTTGTTGTTGTTGTCATTTAAAATAAACTATACTTAATGAAATAAATCCACTGAAAATTGTTTAAATAAATAGATGTTATATTGTTACCACAATAAGAAATGTTATGGGGGCACCTGGGTGGCTCATTTGGTTAAGTGACTGCCTTTAGCTCAGGTTATGATCCTGGAGTCCTGGGATCGAGTCCCGCATCAGGCTCCCAGCTCCACGGGGAGTCTGCTTCTCTCTCTGACCTTCTCCTCACTCATACTCTCTCTCACTGTCTCTCTCTCAAATAAATAAATAAAATATTAAAAAAATAGAAAATGGTATGGGAGAAATTATGTTTCAAAATGATTCTGAGTAATCTCAGACACACACACACACACACACACACACACACACACACACCACCCATGACTTTTTCCCCAGAGCCTAAGAGCCTGTAGTAGTTTGGTGGTCCTACAGTTAAGAGTAATCTTGGGAAGTACAGAAGATTGAAATGAGATCTTCCAGTCACATATAATTTACCCCGAAACATGGTCCAACAGTGTACTCTCTACTCCTGCAATGAAAATTTATATGAATATATTTAAAAATCAAATGAAAACTTTTAGAAACAGGGAGTCATTACAATGTGATTCACATATGAGATTTGCTTTGCTTCCTGTGGATGACACAAAGCAGGGGTATATTCTATTTTTTACCATATTTCTGATTAAGTTTATTTGGTCATACTTAAGGACAATTCAATTAATATTTTTCAATGCTTAGCCCCTTTTATTTAATGGATTCTCTTCCCTCTCAAGTTTTAGCCACAGCCAAATGAGGTTGAGGCCTTCCTTAGCTGCTACTCTCATAATGAGAGGAAGAAAGTACATTCTATCAAATGTTCAAATGTGCCTATTCTTAGGTTTTATTCTAACTAATTTAATAACATTAAAAATTAATCTTCTCCACTCTTAAGGAAAGTGAAAATTTTAGAGGAGAGACTGGCGAAAAGATTTATGTGGGTCCTTATTTATTTATTGATGTCCGTTGCTGCTCCTAGGGCTGTAAATCAGAGTAGATAGGGCCCAGTGCTTTGTGACAGTGACCCAGCATTTGGAAATATGGAATGGGTCACTTTAGAGCATCGGTGTTACCCAACTGCTTATGGTAAGCAACATGCCAGGGGGGAAAGGAAACCATCTTTCTAAGGGTGAATGGTCTGTTTCATCAGAACCTTGCTACAGCTAGTTTTCTAATTATTACACCAACTTCGTTTCTAAAGGACAAAGTATCTTCCTCCTTGTTGCTCAGTCATTTCTGCCGATTTAAGAAGAGATGATCAAGAGAGCCATCTGCGTTCCTGGGTTTCAGCTGCTTCTTACCTTCCTGCTCTCCCAGCTCATTTCCTGTTCGAAAATTGCTGGCTGCGGGCACCTCGCTGCTAACTTCCTCAGGCGACCTCAGCAAACTGTCCCTGGCAAAGCCTGATGCACTTGGACCTAACGCCCGTCCAAGGTCACTGGGGTCTTGACCTTCCCCTACCGAGCTTCAAAAACACCTTCCTCTACACAGTGTTCGCAATGCTCAGACGCGCAATGATCCGCGGTACCGCGTTCTCCCTCTGAAAGTCTTTTCAGGATTTGAGTACATTTAGCAGAGGGAAGTAAAGAAATCTAGATTGGAGCAACCAACTGGAGATCAGAAACCAAAAGCAGGTCTGCACTGGGGAGATTTGAGCCACTGACAAGAGCCGAACTCTGAATTCTCAACTGTTCTTGAGTAAATGGTGAAAAGAAAGGTCGTAAAGATTAGTCACTTCTGATCATAAAGTAGGTGTTCATTTTTTTGGCTGCCAGATACTTATATAATTCTTTCTCCTTCTTTCTTCCTCCACACTTCTGTTCAAGAACCAAGGCACCAGAGAAAAGGAGATGGAGTGGGGGAGGGGCAGAGGCCAGTGCTCTGGGTGAAAATGCTAGTTTCACATTGTCTGCCCCTGTCAGCTTCCTGTGCTTCTCTTGTCGTCCTCTACAAACTTCCCTATTTTTACTGTCAAGCTGAATGAATAGGAACATTCTCTGGAGGATCTTTGCCTATTTCACAGGATCTCTCTCAATAGACAACGACTTCATCATCGTTTTTAAAAAAATGGCGGTAAAATGATCAGGCTTTTTATATATTCTCCTTAATTTAAATTATGTATACTTTCCTTAATTTAAACTTCATCAGCATGAGGGACTTCGTAACACCTCTTCCAGTTTCCTCCCCAGATTTCATCTGATTTTGTAGCTGCTGTTGTTCGTCAAAACAGAGGAAGATCATCCTCCATGTTCATCATAAAAAATGGTGGCCTATTTATAGCCCAAAATTGTTGCCCTGTAGAAAAATGGGGAGAGGCTATCATCTTGTGCCGACGCTCCGCGACCAGGCAGGAGACGATGCTGTGCCCTGTGATTCCAAGGACTACATGATGGGATACATCTCTCCGTCTAATTATCCTGATTCATTAGCTGTTAATTTTGTCAGGAATTTTTGACAGAAAACCAACACATCAGAGATAAAACTGAATTCATTAATTCTGGTCCTTTAAGCCTAAAATATTAACATAGCAACCAATTTGATGGAGGGGGACCGTGCTTGGGGGAAGGGGCTAGTATCACAGCTGCACAATTGCGTGTTGTAATCACTGCTGTTATCTTGTGTGCTTTATATTCAGTAGTTCTCTGATAGTCTCTGTGCTGAGCACTGCATATTGATTTGGCAAAAAGTAAATGAGTTTCTGAATACATGAGGCCTTTCTGGTATACTTAGAACAATTCACTTCCCTTTTTTCTCCTCTGATTTATTTTCTCACTGCAAAGGTCATGTGACTCACTTATTTTTAACTTCTTTATTACATAATTTAACAGGCAGCCTATTTGATGGGCTTAACATGCAAAAAAAAATTAAGTTAAATTAGCAATGAATTTCTTCTTCATAATAGCCTGATTCAAAACTCACATTCAAATGTTCTGACATGGTATATGGGATATTTATGTAAATCATCCTTCTCAGACATCTAAAAGGTACAGGGGAGCAGTGATTATGTTAGAAAAGCAGCGCTTTGATTCAAACATGAAGCCTTTCAGTTGTTGGAAACCTCAGTGTTCTCGAGAAGAGTTCAGATTATAGATAGCCCTGGAGACTCTGAAGGTTACTGCTGCCTGCCATTCATGTCTTTGGGAGGGCTCTCTCCCCCTGAGGCTGGGTGATGGGATGTGTAGGCTTTCATGAGGGCAACTGGGCTGCTCACCCTTCATGAAGAATCCTGCAGAGCAAGAGCACCTGTCTTCAGGACAGTGTTATTCAGAGTCCCCTCCTGCCATCAGTGGGCTCCATTTGAGCCCCCCTCTCCAATCTGGGAGGACACAGTGAGCTGGTGAACCTCATCCAGCTTAAAAAGAGCACCCTAAAGGCTAAATTCTCTCCTCCAATATGATAGGTAGCTGCCATTTATTGAGTTCCAAATGCCCCAGGCATGATTCTGAATACTAATCTTTCAACAAACATGCAAGATCATTTCATTATTATTCCCATGTTAGCCATCAGGAGACTGAGACTTAGGAAGGTAAAGTTCCTGGCCCAGTCTTACATGTCTAGAAAGAAGTACCACGGACTCTATCTCATGTTCTAAGTCAGGCATGCCCACCATCACTCTCCACTTCTCCCCAGGCTCCCCCCCAACCTGCCATCATTACACTGAGCAGGCAGTTGATATCCCATCAGATGACCCCAGAATCTGGCATCGAAAGACCAGTGCTTCCAGGATGTTCTGCCTCTTTTTAGTACACGGCCCGTGTGTCAGGCTGTTCCTTCGTCCCTGATTGATAAAATGGGGAGATTAGACTTACTGCAAAGGATAGAATCAAATCCATTTTCTAAGCAGAGTACTTGGTATATAATAGGTGCTCAATTAATGTTTGTTGAGTCTGACTCTCGTGTGACTTAATTCTGTCAGGAAAATACGTGAGTCTATTTTATATAGCTTCTCATTAAACAGCATCTTGATAATATCTCGGTTCATCTTTAACTGCGACTTAATAAAATCTTAGTATGTCTTTGAGAACATAATTTTCTACTTCACTCTTATCTCGTACATAGACACCAAAGCATCTGCTTCCACATTTAGACCTCACATTCTTAGCCAGAAGTGCATACATATGTTAGGAAGATGAAACACAAGCCCCCACAGTGGGAACTTGGGGACATGTTGTTGAAATGAATCTTAGGTTTGTCAGTGAGCCTGCCCATGATTACACTTACACACACTTATTTCCTGCTCCAGCCTCTTTGGTCACACAGGGTTCTTGTTCTTGGTTGCGTTGAGCCCCTTCTAGCTTCAAGCCCACAGCACTTCACTGTGCCCACTTCAAGATGGAGATAGTGCTGCTGGCAGTGTAGCTGGAATAGGAAGATACATTGCACAGGGCGACAGAAAGAGAGACAAGGGTCAAGGAGAGAGAGAAGGTGCAATGCACCGGGACAACCTTGGCTTCCCTGAGGTGAGGGGCTTCCTCTGAACACAATGAAGTGGGGTGTACCCACATGCTATGAGAACAGGCCTAACCTTTGTGACACTGGAAACAGCCCCACAGAACTGCACATCTCAGGACCTTTGCACATGAGCTGTTGAAACGTTCTCACTCCAGGCTAGGCAGCTGGTGTCTTCTCCTCCAAAGCCTCTCTGACTTCTATATTTAAAGCGGTCATTACCGGAGCGCCTGGGTGGCTCAGTTGTTAAATGTCAGCCTTCGGCTCAGGTCGTGGTCCCAGGGTCCTGGGATCGAGCCCTGCATTGGGCTCCCTGCTCAGCGGGAAACCTGCTTCTCCCTTTCCCACTCCCCCCTGCTTGTGTTCCCTCTCTTGCTGTGTCTCTCTCTGTCAAATAAATAATAAAATCTTTAAGACAAAAATAAAATAAAGCAGTTGTTACCACTCTCAAGACATGGTGTCAACTTCATGACACCTTATCATGATCTGAAATTAAATTATTTATTGAGTTACTTGTTTTCTGATTTGTCATCCCCTTCTAGAGTGCAAGCTTCTTACTGCTATCTCCCCAATGCCCAGATTGGCTCAGTGTATAGTAATGAAATGAGTGACAGTTCATCCCCTTTTAGGCTGTTCATTTCCTCCTTATTCTAAGAGATCTCTGCTTTGATATCCCATATTTATTCAAAACTGAGTGCCAAAAATTGAGGTACAAACCCTCCTTTTGGTTCCTGAAAGAACCAAGATATAGCCTACCTCACAGTTTTTGCATGGTGTTCCCTCTATCTAGAACATCAACCACCTCCACTTCCTCCTTCTCCCACCACATTCTTTGCCATTAGGCTGGCTAGCTGCTCCTCATCCGAATGCGATGTCATTCCCCAGACCTTTCTGGTCTCCCCTCACCACCCCAGTCAATCAATCCCTCATTATTTTCTACCAGAACAATATAGATTCTCTTTTCTTTTTTGTATAACATATTCATTTCAGATGCACAGCATAATAATTCAATATTTGCACTTATTGTGAAATGAAAGCGATGGTAAGTCTAGTTAACATTCATCACCTCATACTAGTTACAAATATTTTGTAACAAAAGGCTCAAACTTCCAGTTATAAAAGTAAGAAGTCCTTGTGATGTCATGTATAGCATGATGACTATAGTTAATACCACTATATAATATACTTATAATTGTATTGTATATTCACAAGTTGCAAAGAGAGTAGATCTTAGAAGATTTCATCACAAGGAAAAAATTGGATTTCTTTTGCTTGTTTGTTTTTGTTTTCAATTCAGTTACTACTTGTTTCTTATCTATTCTAAGTTTCATTAGGGCATAGACTGTGAATATTTTGTTTTCTAGTGCATGCTTAGGACATAACACAATGCCTAAAACAGAGTGGGCACTAAGTGGATTGTTGAAGGAATGAATCAATGATTTTAAGTCAGTCACTCACACTTGGATTAGGAGACAAATCTTCCCTACAGATTTATTAATTGCTACAGCTCCTTACCTCTTTTAATTTCTCTGTAGACTCTCCCTCTGCTAAAGGGCAAGGTAAAATTCTACTTGGTCCATGAGGCTCCTCTGAACAGTCCAAATGCAGTCACCTTTCCTTTTGCCAGTCTAATTCATTTAGCTCACCAACTGCTGCCAAGGGCTGTGAGAGATACGAAGATGTATCAGGTATGGCTCCTGATCTTAAAGGGGTTTGAATATCCATCCCGTACTTTTGGATTGGACTGTAATTCATAAACGTCAAATGACTATGAATGGGTTTAATTATAGCTTTGTTGACCTCTCAACTCATTTTTCATATTTAACACAACACGTAACTTCTTCCCATAATCTTCCTGGGAAGGCTCAAGAAAGACCATCTTTCCAGAAGAGAGAGCAATCTATTCTCAGGACAGAGCTGATACTGAGAAATGAAGTAGCTTCCTCGCATCTCCTGAGTCTGGTTTGCACTCCACTTACTTATTATATTTAAATTAACTTCCAGAAAACTGCACTTCTTGGCTTTAAATGCAAACAGAAAAACCTTTCCAAAGTCAAAGGTAGAAGTTTTTTTATTAACTATTAGATGAAATGACATCTTTCCACTTTTCTTTTTCTCTCCCAGGTTTCTCGTGGTCATAGAAAGCGGCACTGTATTTGTGTCCCCACTAACTTGAAGCCAAATTTGAAATCAAATGCAGATTTTTTTTTTCCCTTGCTTCATCCATTCCATCCAATCCTTAAAAAAAGTTTCATGTCTGAAGTATAAAAACAAGTAGCGAATGTGTGGGAAATGCAGTCAGTCTGCTGGCGGTCTGTCTCTAGGATGCTCCATCAGGTTTTAGGGATTTTTCTCTGCACTGATAAATGGAGCAGCTGTTCCAGAAGTGTCTTGGCACAACTGGTGGGCTACCAATTTCCTGTCACATTGCTCACCTTAATTCTTTCCAGTGGTACTTTCTATCACCCCCAAGTGCAAGGCTACTACCTTCTTGTTCTAGTTTCTCCTCCTCCTTTCTGCTCTGCCCATCTCAGCCTCGTGATCAAATTCCAATCTCCTTGAGCTGTGTGACCTCCAGATCAGTCCTATTTCCTAGTTCACTGACTCAGCCTTCCAAAGAACAGATATCAGGAAGCTCACCATCCCTCCTTATCTCCTATAATGTTCTGGTTTTAATTTCCACTTAACTAAAACCAACCTGCTTGTCACCTTCTGCTGTCCACTCACTCACTCACTCAGTTGTTCAGCCTCCTCCTTAAAACCTTCAACCGGTCCCACCCACCCTCCTCCATTGTATACCCCAGCGTCAACCACTTCTTGCCAATGTCGCTGCTACAACTTTGCCCCAGCTGCCTCACATCTTTCCTAGCCTTTGTAACAGACTCCTGGACCAGGCCTCCCTGAGCCTCCTACATGGTGACCACAGACAACTCTGCAGATGTTCTTTGGAAAACCCAAGTTACCTCATGTCATTCCCCTGCTTAAAATGTTCAGATGCCTTTCCATCCAAGACCATGACGAAACACCAACTTCCTACCTTGGCCTGCAGGGTCCTGAGTGAGCTGACACCTCCCACCCCTTCACCTCTTGCTCTGTCCATCCATTCTGGGCACACTGGCTCATCCAGTTCTTGAGAAACACCCAGCTCATTCCCTTCTCAGGTCCTGGGACTTGCTCTTCCCTGGCCTTTGCAGTTCTCTTTGCCTGTATCTTCTCCACATGGCTTCCTGCTTCTAGGATCTCACAGTTGCTTCAAATGTCACCTCCAGAAGGCATTCTCTGGCCTCCCTAGCAAGCACTTCCCTCCTCACTCTGCAGGATGGATCCAGAAATTGTGTACCTGGTATTTCTAATCTTTGTCCTTGGCCCCCAGCCACACACATCAGGGGTAAATCCAATTATTCTGCAGAAATATGGTGATGCATTGGAGGTCCCTCTCTTCAGGGACATTACACTGCTTTCCTAGATTAGCAAAAGCAACAGATCTTTCTTCCTCAGTGCTTCTAGTGGTTTTGTTTTGTTTTGTTTTGTTTTTTTCAATATGAGAAGCAATAAAAGGCTTTAAGCCCTCCCTTATTTTTAAAGAATTGGTTACCGGGTGCCATTTTTGATATGGCTAAGGAAATTATAGGTAAGGAAAATAATGAAATCTGACTCTATATTAATGGAAAGGATATTAAAAAGAAAATTAAGTTTTTCTCAAAGAACCTGAATGGTGGGAAAGTACATCGAGAGAGCACATACTTCAGGACCAGCCAAGCAGTTCATGTCATTCTTTTTTTTTTTTTTAAGATTTTTTATTTATTTATTTGACAGAGAAAGAGATCACAAGTGGGCAGAGAGGTAGGCATAGAGAGAGAGGGGGAAACAGGCTCCCCGCTGAGCAGGGAGCCTGATGCGGGGCTCGATCCCAGGACCCTGAGATCATGACCTGAGCCAAAGGCAGAGGCTTAACCTACTGAGCCACCCAGGCGCCCCAGTTCATGTCATTCTAAAGATACCTTAAGTACCCCCACAGACAAAAGAAGAAATAAAGGCCCAGTTTCTCTGGTAAAAGAATATAATGACTATTGTTATAGGATAGACAGAGGAAGAGATGATTTTGTTGCATGTTATACCGGATTTCAAAATACATGTGGTTTCCTGCTAGAAACTTAATTCCTAGTCTCATCTCAGAACAGCTTGGGCTGGGCTGTCATAGATTTCCTGTGCCCCTCTCTGACAGTATGTGTATAAAAATAGAAAACAAGAAAAAAACACTTTTCAGCCAAAAATATATCATATTGTGTTTCAAGTGTGAGGTAAGAGAAAAAAAGACTATACCCTTAGTTAAATCCCTACTACACATAGTTTTTATGCCCCTCAGAGTATCTCCCTAACAGCTCTTGGTGCAGAATGCCAGAGACCTGCTGGACTGAACACCTATTTGGCAAGTGTGATCCAGGCATCTGGGGAAGATCAGTCTTGCAAAAGCTGTAGGAAACAATCCAAAGCAATTCTGCAAGCTATATGGAAAGTAGTATGAAACCATTTTTGTTTGAGGCAATATAAGGACTACCATATCCTCAGGCCTGGAAATGGGGGTCTTTTTTGCCAGTCTGCCGCTAGTGTGGGAACCACTAATGGATCCAATGAATCATGTTTTCACTGTCTCATAAATGGGATCCTTTGGAATGCTCAGCAAATAAAGCTTCTATTATCCATCCATCTTTGACCAGCTACTGTACACAGTCCGCATCTTGTTTGCTATGCCTATAAAAAGAAGTTCTTAATGATAAACCCTATTGTCAAGAATTTCCCATTTATTTAGAATTCTAATTATGATAGGTATTTGGAGAAAAAAAAATTTCTCAGATGTGCTCAGTTATTTCTGCTGGTTAGAGAAGGATGCATGCGGAATAAAATTACATCAGATCAGATTGGAATGTTTTGACAGCAAGATATAGCAAAAGGTTACAGTGGTATTATAAAGCAGGAGAGCATAACAAGTGATTGACGATGGCGGCAGAGGCACAAGCTTGAATTACAACGAATAGAGCGAGCTGCCTATCAAAAATGGATAGCTGTTAATAAAACTACATTTGATTATATGAAGCTTCAGGGTATCATGTCTAATGGATCATGGTTCTAATACAGCCAAGTGGGTTTTTTTAATTCCGATTTATAATGCCCACTCTTTGGTGGGCCCTCCGGGCATATGTATAGCTGCCTAACAGAATACAGATAGACCACATTTTCAAGAGAGCCCGTGTCCATTTTCATCAGGAAAATCCCGATTTAACAGATGGGCTTTGTGTAATGCCCCAAAGGACAATAGGTTTAGGTTTTTTCTGAATCAAAGGAAAACAAAATTCCAGAGTCTTACATTTCTTCATAAAACTCTCCTGCTCTCATGCTTAACCAAAGGACAACTCAAATAACTCCATCTTGACTTTAGAATAAGACCTCCTTCTTTAAGCCTGAAAGACAATTGAATGGAAATCCAAGGAAATGTCAAAGATGTGTTATTTTCACTATTGTAAAAGTCAGTGTTTTTATAAGAAGGGTAAAACACAGTGCGTGGGTGCATTTGAAATGGCTTAGCTCAGACTTGAGAGGATGTCATTAATAAAACAAAGGAAAATAAAGACAGTCATCACCCTATGGAGTACCAATTTCAAAGTGTTTTCCTGTCTTCTTTTCCAATACTCAAAATATCCTTTGAAAAGGAAAGAGATTTTTATCCCTGTTTTACAAACTAGAAATTAGATCTTGGTGTGAAAAAGCCATCATAATATGAGAGTAAAATGATCAAAGATCAGAAACAGTGCTTTGAAACATTCTTTCATTACCTTCTATCAGATATTTCTGGGATAGCTATTTAAAATAGTCCTGTCTCAATGTCCACTTACCACTGTCCCAACCCCAAAATTCATGATACTGTCCATCCCTACTTCCCAGACTATATATTATGCCCATATGTAAAACTACAGATATACAGAACAGTTTAGTGGGTAAGAGAAAATATACCTACATTAATATATTTTTTTAAAAACCTATTTATGTTAAGGTCATTATATATGTGAAAAATATTCATCTTGAATAGAAAATTTAAAAAAGCAGGGCACCTGGGTGGCTGAGATGGTTAAGCACCTGCCTTCGGCTCAGGTCATGATCCCCGGGTCCTGGGATCGAGTCTGCATCGGGCTTCCTGCTCAGTGGGGAGCCTGCTTCTCCTTCTGCCTCTCTCTCTCTGTTTCTCATGAATACATAAAATCTTCAAAACAAATTAAAAAAAAAAGCAAAGACAAGAGATATTTCTCCACTATTGGAATCATAAAAATTTTAAAAATTAATAACAACTAGCTTTCACAAAGATATAAGAAGAGGGGAGATCTTACATGGTACACTGGTAAAAATATAAATTGGTACCACTTCTTATTGGCAATATCAATGAAAAAATACACATAAACACACATATTGTATCTATACACATATATGCACATATATGTACACATACATATACACATACACATGTATATAGGAACCATATAAACTAAAGCATTAACAGAACTGACTTTTGGGAATAGTGATGATCTGAAGAAATACATTCCATTATTTTTAGATGATAAAATTATCAAGAATTTTAACTTCTTTGCATGTGCTTCTCTATTTTTCAAATTGAGTATATATCCCAAACCATATTACGTCTTTGAGAACTAAATAGGTCATGAGTGTTGGAGTCAGGCAGAGCATAGGCTGGGTCCTGGCTCCATCATTCAAGCATCTTGGATTTCCTAAATCTTTATTTCCTTGGCTATAACATAAGAATAAGCTTAGTTCTTATATCATGAAATAGGAAAGATTAGTAAGACAATGTAGAATGATTCATGAAAATGCATACTGTAATAAAAAGAAAGCTCAGTTATTATTATTACTATTATTTTGGATTCAAAGTCCAAATTTATCTGCCCTATCAGACAAAGTTTAATCCCAGTCAATTCTTAAACCAGGTAGGATCCTTGTCCCCCTTGTTCTCTTAGAAGTTTGCATTTGCATTAGATTCCATTTACTTCTCCACCCAAAAAGCTATGTTTTCCTTGGATTTGCCTCTTCACTGAAAAACTTGTCTCTGGGTCCCTATTTTCCAAGTTTTTTTCAGATAGAGCTGCCCCACCATCCTCTTTTCATCTACTTCAGCTCATTTCATTGGAATTCTATCCAAGTCAACCAAACCACTCTGTCCCTTGTTATCTCTGACTGACCTTTGCTTCCTAACTGAAAGCAGAGTTTTGCTGTTGATTGGAGAAGGACCCAGGAGCTCCGGGATCTCAGAGAACTTTGTTTCCCCTCTGATATCTATAAATGAAAAAAGGACCACCTTATAAAATATGGCACAGGAAGCATCAATGCGACCACAAAAATATTATGCTCAGGAACCATGATTGAGCTGATTATAGAGGACAAAGACAGCAATGGTTTTATTTTGGAAAATATTTTCATACTTCAAGTATGTTCCTTAAAAATCTTTAATGGAACAGTTTCACTCTTTTCTTTCTTTCTTTCTATCTTCCTTCCTTCCTTTCTTCATTTCTTCTCTTTCTTTCTTTCTTTCTTTGGAACAGTTTCACCGTTACTTAGAACACAAAACTAGAGTCTTCCAATCTCTGCAATCAGCCCTTGCCACATGAGGTGCTCACAGAAACTGCAGTTCTTCCCGACTCTGCGTCTAGACTTCCGGTGCTAATGAGAGAAGGAGTCAAATGAGAATGTGAGGAACGAGTGCTCTTTGAAATCAGCAGAATTTTAATTCCTTTTTCTTCTGAGTAACAATATACTATATGATCATTTATCCAAGATTCCTCTCAAAAATACATGGTTTTGTTAATTTTCTTAACGTTAATGATGGGGAAATATACAGACAAAAAACAGGTTTGCCTCCTGAGTGCAACAAAAAAATAATCTCCAGGTATAATGAAAGAGTCCATCTTACTGCAATGAAAAGCAAGGAAACCAGGGCAGGGAGACTTGATGCTTTCAGTAGTCTATGTCCCTTAAGACCTTTGGCGGTAATAACCATTTCACCTTTTATTTCGGTGACGCCTGATGGCTTGCAAAGTACTTTCACATATATTATTTCATTCAAGGAAAAGAAATGCATATTCTATAAGGACCATTCCTGAGAGAAAATAAAATGTCAAGTAAATGGAAACTATTCCTAGATTGAATAATTTAGGGAACGACAAAATAGTGAAACACTTCATGAGAAACAGAGGAGCCAGAAAATAAAATCAAATCACCTTCACTAGTATAAATATGAAATATATGGGGCTTGCTAAATCTTTTTCATTATGGTCATGATTCAGGGACTGTAATTTGTTCCATATTTGTTGCAACTGGATATAAGATGATAAATAGACATTTAGCTCTCGTGTACCCTGTGGAATTCCAAAGCTTTGCCACCTGAGGCAAAAATGCATATATACTATTTGACCAAGGGATGACTTTCCTTTGCCTTGTGATTCCCTCCAAACTCCATTGCCTAACATGATACCTGCCCCCATCTTTGCCTCTGTGTACCTTCTGCTCCAGCCACACCAGAGTCCTCCCTTCCACAAACATATGCACATCCTCTAAGTCTCTGCTCCCCAGCCCATTCTTCACAGCTAAAATCATCTTTCTTCCTCCAAGAGCTACTCTGAGTACTTCTTCCTCCCAGCTACTCTGAGCTACAAGCTCCTTTCTTTGTCTTTCAATAGTTCATACTTTTCATCCATTCATGAAACAACTACTTAATGAGAATTGACTACACAGGAAGCATCACGGTAGGGCAATGGAGATAAAGAAATGAAAATGGAAAAAAAAAACAAAAACCAACAACAACAACTCAAATCTCTGCACTCAGAAAGCTTGCATTCCCTGGGGGAAGGACAGACAATAAACACAAACAAAATAGAAGATTACTTTGGAGGCTGCTAAGTGTTAGGAAGATCAATAACAGGGTGATATCAGAAAGTGCTTAAAGGGGGAGATGGATGGCTTAGATTGGGGGGTGGAGGGGGCTTCATTGAGATGACATCTGGGCTGAGATCTACACGAAGAGAAGGAGCCAGTCCTGCAAAGATGGAGTGCAAACTGTCCCAGGCAGAATGAGTAACAGCTGCAAACATTTTAAGGAGGCAGCAAGCATGACAGTTTCCAGGAACAGAGAGAAGGGTGATATGGGTGGAAGGTGGGGAGCAAGGGGAAGCTGGGTCTAGCTTGATCGAGAGCCGGTGCTAGATCACGTAAGAACCTCAGCTTTGACTTTGAGTGCATCCAGGAGCCATGGCAAGGCTTTAGGCAGGAGAAGATAGCGAATGGCTTATAGTTTTTGGAAGATCTCTTTGTCTCCTGCACAGAGAATGGACCATGAGGGAGACCCAGATCAGAGCAAGGGAAACCAGTCAGGAGGCTGTTGCTGGTCACAGTGAGGTTTCGACTGAGATCGTCTGGTGAAGATGGTGAAAGGCTGACAGATTTGGGATCTATTTTATAGGTGAAGCCCTCAGGACTTAGAGGCAAATTGAAGATAGAAGAGTAAAGAAACTCAAATGTGAATTCTCTCATGTCATAATTAAGCTATTTAATGTGTTTGTATATGTGTTCCCAGCAAGAGTACAATTACTTAGCATCCAGAAATTAATTATATCCTCCCTTTTTTTGGTCTGAACCACAGAAATGAAGATGGCCTTTTGCAAAAATGAGCACATAACAGACTTATTAACTTGAATGCAATTAATATTTTTATTTGCATTGGGGTCAGTAATAGTCTAATCCAACTGACCATTGCAAAGCCAAGTGTCTCCCCTCTGTTTCTTTGCTGTATGCTGCCATCTGTCCTTTCATCTCCTGCTGCTGTTGTAGTCTCTATAATTCTCTCTGTGTGATTTCCTGGCAACTACCCTCTGCAGATTAGATCTCTGCTTCTGTAGGACTGCCTGCCTCCTCGCTTACCACACACCCCACTTAGTGCAGCTCACTGTGGTCGTTTATTCTGCACAAAATCTCTACCAGGTGCTCTTCTGGGTGATAGGGTACCAAACATAAACACGAGAAGGCATGAGAAACCTCACTGTCTGGTGTTCACATAAGAAGTAGGTGGGAGAATCTTAGACCACATGGATAACTGTAAGTAAGAAAGGGAAGAGTTATACAGGAAAACACAGATTTGCTTCTCTTCTTTAAAGCTGAGTCCTCTAAGGGATGCATAAAAAGGGAGTTCCATCTGCTTCCTTGCTCTGTAGTCCTCAACTTTTCTAGACCCTATGTGCTTCAGGTTCCTGGAAAGGGGATCTTTTATCTCTCTATAGATAATTTAGCAAAGAGAATTTAGCAAGTATGCATGCAGAAATATATTTGGGATTGTTTAGATAATGCTGCCTTTCTTCCCCAGCCTCTCTTCTCACAAACATATGTCTTTTCCTGCATTTGGATTAATTTCTTTTCAATCAGCACTTGTCAAATTGCCCTTCCTATGCATAAGACCCAGGAATGGTCCTAGAGATATAGTCCCTGTCCACTAGTTCTTTGAAGAAAAGACATAAGACAAAGTAAAATGAAATCCATGCCAAATACACATCTGCACCATATGATGTTCGAGCACAAAAGAAAGGGGCTGTGTCCTGAATAGATGGGTCGAGCAAGATGCCTCAGAGGAGAGGGAGCCTCTGTGGACATGGAAATGCGAGTGGTATTTTGAGAGGCTGAGAAGGAGAGTGTGGAGGTACAGGAAGCAAGAGCTCAGAGGCATCACACCACATTGGAACTCTGGGAAACGGTGTTAAGTTGTGTGGCTGGAGAACAAGAATCGGGAGGAGATACATTTAAAGTAAAATGGATGGTGTAAATGAATCCGATGTCAAGGTTGCAGAAACCACCAATGCGTATTGGACATTGTTCTGTAGCCAACAGGAAACTGGTGCAGTCTTTCCGATAGGGGAGCAACATGAGCTGATCCAGAATGAAAAAGATAATGCCAGCCTGATGGCAACAGGAATGCCTTACTCAGATTTCCCTTCAAGACAATCTCCTGGGGAGTTGAGATGACTGATAGTCTCCAGGAGTCACTCCTTTGGTCTCACCCCACTGGTGAATTCCCCAGTGTCACTCTTCCTCACCAGCAGGCAACCTCTTCAATGGGAACCTTCACCTTGAGTATTTCCCATTAGTGTGGCTGAGACTGTCTCATCCCTGCTTGGGTTCTGGGTGCTCAATCTTTCCTCCTCTCCCCTCTCATGGGTGTCAGGTCCATAGGTCAGTCTGTAGCCTCCCCTTGTCTCCTCCTGTGCCCCCTCTCTCTGTGCTTCCCACAGAAAATGCCCCAGACAAGCCTCTTGCATATTTGTCATCAATCTCCAAGAAAACTTGGACTGACACAGTAGTGGAGCAAGAACGATGAGCAGCCACGACCCACATTAGGGGTATTCTCCAGAGTCCCACAGACTGGTCAGTACCAGCAGGGCAAAAGGGAGAAGTATATGGGAAGGTAAAAAGAAGGGAACACTGTCTATGACAAAAAGCCATCTCTAATATCCTTCTGGGAGAGGGGATTGTGCTTATTTTGAAATCTTTCAATCATCAATACATTTTTCACCTATGGGGGAGGTGGATAAATATTGATCCTTTTGTCACCTCTGTGTCTTCACCCGTGGTTTTTGTTGGTTTTTTTCCCCCCTTTTGGGTCCCTTAGTTGTGTTTATAGTAACTTGGTGTGGAGTTGACCTAGTAACTCAGGTCCAATAAGTGTTTGTTGTTGAGAGTTTGAAACATTTATGTCTTTTATTGGATATCAGTAACATGAAATAACACTTCATATGATCAAAATTTTCTAATTAAAGAATACTACAATCATTTATTCATATGCTGTGGGCATAACTCTGAAGACTGTCTAGGGAGAAGACAGACTTGTGATCTTTCTACTAATGTTTTCACTTAAGAAATTATAGTTTTATAATAGTGTTTTGTTTAAAAAGGCAATAACTTATTTAAGAAAATTATTCTCCTCTCTTATCCCAAAACACTTTTCATGTTTAACAAGAGAATGGTAATTACAATACATAGGTCAATTCAATAATTTTTAAACATTCTTTTAAAGTTTTTAACAGGTTACTTTTAATATTTAACTTATGTAGGATTCATAGTGTATTTCCTATTCTCATTGTCCGTGTTCCTATTTTTTTCCTGTATTAAATATAAACATATCAATAATCATAGTGAAAGAATATGAATTTATAGATAACCTAATGCTTAGTAATGGTTCTCAGCTACTCTGGTTTGATGAGAAGAAAAACTGTTTTATATTTTTAAAAAACCACGTGGAACCGTAAAAACAATGGCACATTTGAGCTATTCGACCATGTAATTAAAGATGTTTCGAAATTCATAATAACTTGATAGTAATTATACATCTGTGTATAAATATGGAATTTTTTAACCCAAAAGCGTTGTTTGTTTATGTCTTATGACTCTTCCTAAACTGTGCCATGTAAACTGGTTTCATAACTTGTTTTCATCTCCACATCCTGTGAAGTGTTTTGTTTACAATATTCTGTTTGAAGTCAGAAAAGCTTTGCCGATGAAAGAGATAACACAATCTTGTCCTTTCATACTGTAAAGTAAATAAGGGGAGTTGTTCATTTGATCAGTAGCTATCACTCTGAAATAATTTTCCACCAAGTTCAGAATCTCTGAATTCTTTGGGAAAGAACAGTCACTAACTACTAGAAACTTTTATGATCCATATGGAAAATGGAATGGTTGGCTGTCTTTGGCATACCATGAAGTTCACATTCCAGCAGAGGGCACAGGGCTTTCAAAATCTAACCCACAAGGATAGCTTTCGTTATCTCCTGACATCTATTTCCCTCTTCTTCTGGGCCTGACTTTTTGCTTGGGAATCTGTGCCCACTTTCCAGCAGTGTCGTAGTTGGCCTAAGCAAATTACGACATTCTGTTCTCTACGCTTTCAGCTTCCCTTGCAGAGAGTGGTAGCCAGGAAAACAGCAACAGAAATTTGTTGTGTGTGTGTTGGGGGGGAAGGGGGTGTTCTGAAGAAGCTTTTGCTTTCCTGAGGCAGGGGACAGCTGTGCCGGTTCACCCTTTCCTTCCTCCTCCTAGCCTGAATGTAGATGTGAGATCAGAAACTGAGGCAGTCATTTTGGCACCATGGGACAAAGGCTGAGAGAACTAGTCACTCGCCCCAACCCCTTTTAGTCACTGAGCCCATTTCTCAGCCTCCTACATTTAGACTTTAAGAAAAAAATAAACCTGTAATTGTTAAAGCCATGGCTATTCCCTTCTTATCCCTTATAATAAAAAGCAATCCTAACTGAAACAGACTGAGATCGCTGCTTTTCTAGCCTCATTACCTCAAAACCCTTATTCTTCAGGGTGCAAAATCTACTTCTATTCTACAAACTCACAGGGCTATTTCGTGATGGGCACAAAAATACTTTCTCTCCAAAATCCTGCTCACCAAAATGATTCAGCCCGAACTCTCCCCAGTTTGTCACCTCCCAAGTTCCTCTCATGCTTCTTTAATGCTTTCCACCAGCCTTATGCATATTACCTAGACTAAGGGACCCTGAGGAAAAGACTCAATTCCCATTCTTTGAATCGCCCCAGTACCATGACACTACTTCCAGAACCTAACATAGTACCAGAAACACTGGGATGTGTTATCTTCATTAAATCAGCATTTCCTAGACTTCTTGAAGAGATAAGCTTTGTCTTACCCCCAGATTTTCCTTGAGAGGGTTTCCTTTGGTTCTATATGAACTTAGACTCTCCTTCTACCAGGCTAGGTGAAAGACATGTACTGCAACAACTTTTTTGAAGGGTGCTTATTATGACAATTAAATTTTTAAATATATGTAATTTTTGATTCAGCAATTCTAATTCTAAAAAGTTATCCCAGGGATATATCGTACAAGTGGCCAAAGACACCTGCACCTAGACAGTGATGCAAACATTGCTTATAACAGCAAAAAATGAAAACAGGCCATTAATAGGAGACAGATTATATAAATTATGGTACAGCTATTTAAAAAGATACTATGCCACTCTTAAAAAGAATCAGAAAAATCCACATATGGTGACAAATAAGAATTGCCAAGATATATCACTAAGAAAAATAATCCAGTTGTAGAACATATTTTTATTCCTTTTCTATGAAAAATATTTATATACATTGAAAAAAATCAAGATGAATAAACTAACTTATAAACAGTGGTTAGTTCTGAGGTTAGGGGCTTTTATTCTCTTAGACTTGAATATGGGTATTAATGGATTTCTACAGTTTATACATATATGGGGTTTACAACTAGAAACTAATCACTAAAGAAACAGATCTTTCTCTGGTGTATGCTTTCAATATTGGTAGGAGGCCAGGAGCATCTGTAGGAGTGCTGCCTCCAGGCAAAGATGAAGAAATGCAGAAACAGTTTGAAAAGCAAGATAAAGAGAGGCTGGAAATTGGGCAGGAAGACAGAGGTTCAGGAAAGAAGAATCATATGGAAACAGTATCAAAATGGAACAAGTTGCACTGCGAGGTAGTGAGCTTCCCACTCATCCAATTGTGTGGGCCAGAAATCTGGGAGTGTGCCTTCACACCTTTCTGTCCCTCATTCCCCAAGATTCTTCTAACACATACACTTTTTCCCCATCTCTACCAACACTGATCTTGTGCAGAGAACCAACCTCTCCTGCCTGAACTATTAGAATAACTTTCTAATTGGTATCCCTATCTCATGTGCAGTAGGCAGAGTTTTGGCTCCATGACTTTGCCCTTGATGTCACACCTATGAACAACTCATGTTACATGTTACATGGTAAAAGAGCCTTTGCAAATGTAATAAAGATTATCCATAAGTTTGACTTTAAAATAGAGAGATTATCCTGGATAATCAAGGTGAGGCTAATGTCATCTCATGAACCCTTAGAAGCAGAGCTGTCGGCAGAAGGTAGAAGAAGAAACAGGAGAGAGGCAGCAGAAGGTGAAGCTGGAGAGACTGGAAATAAGAGAGCCTTATTGGCTTGAAGATGGGAGGGGCTACATGGAAAGCCAGAGAAGGAAATGAATTCTGCCAGTAGCCTATGAGCTTGAGATGAGAACCTCAGCCCTAGCCCACATGTCACTTTCTACCTCCTGAGATCGTAAACAGAACACCCAGCTAAGCCATGCTGTGCTCAGACCTCTGACCCATGGAAACTGTGATATTGTTTTAAATTGTTTAATTTGTGGTAATTTGTTTTGGCAGCAATAGAAAACTAATAACCCTGGCCCATCTCTGGGCTACTCTTACAAACACAGTGTGGCATTTTTCCCCCCAAAACACAGATCTGGTCAAGACACACCTATTTACAACCCTAATCAGTTTTCTATTACTCTTTGGAAACACCGCAAACTCCTTAACATAGCAGTCAAGTCTTTCGTGGTTTTCAGGTACCCTGAGCCTCTCCAACCTCATCTTCTCAGCTGGCCTTTAATTCTGCATTCAGCAACTCTGGCTTCCTTTTGTTTACTCATACTACCATGCTCCCTGTTGCCTCAGAGCTTTTGTGCAAGGCTTTCTTTCTGTCTGGAACATTCTTCTCTCCCATCTTCCTCTTCTAAGTACCACTAGACATCTTTCCTGACCTTACTGACTAAAGCAAACATAGAAATGATAGGTTCCTTTGGAATCATATATTTATCTCTTTAAAAAAAAAAAAAGATTTTGTTTATTTGTTTGAGAGAGAGAGATCATGAGTGGAGGGGAGGGATAGAGGGAGACGCAGACTCCCGGCTGAGCAGGGATTCCCAGGACCCTGGGATCATGACCTGAGCGGATGGCAAACGCTGAACCAACCCACAGCCATCCAGGGACTTGGAATTACATAGTTCTCCCCGCCACCAGTTTTCATGGTTACAGCGACTTGTGTGACTACTTGGCAATTACCTGCCCATATTCCATGCTGTCACCTCTGTAAGGATAGGGAATGTGAACACCTTTCCTTGCTATTGTATCCATAGCTCTCAGTAGCGTGTCTGAAACATGGTCAGTTCTCAAGTAGTATTTCCTGGCTGAGTAATTGAATTCATGAGTCATACCGAATCAGTGAATTGGTAGTCCAGGAAAGAATACGTGGGAAAACACCTCCACCAATGAAAAGTTAAGGGACAACACAGTACCCTATCAGTTCTAAAACTGCATGATGTTAAGAATTCTGTGCCCAGGGGCACCTGGGTGGCTCAGTGGGTTAAGCCTCTGCCTTTGGCTCAGGTCATGGTCTCGGGGTCCTGGGATCGAGCCCTGCATCAGGCTCTCTACTCAGCAGGGAGCGTGCTTCCCTCTCTTTCTCTGCCTGCTCTCTGCCTACTTGTGATCTCTCTCTCTCTGTCAAATAAATCGATAAAATCTTTAAAAAAAAAAATTCTGTGCCCATGTGAAGTGTGATAATTATCTTTTAATTTTATATTACCTAGGGAACCTTGGCTTTTTTCATGAAGATAGCTGCCAATACATCACTTTATCACCAATATGTGTCCTGTGTCCCCAAATAAATTTAATAAATACTTAATGGGCAATGACCAAGTGGAAGACAGTTACTCTGTGTCCCCAAGGAAATAAATAAGGCTTTGATTATTAACATATCGAATTTATGTATTAAACTTCACACTTTTTAAATACATTTTTGCATATATTATCTCTTTCAATCTTCACAATAACTTTGCAAAGCACTTGCATATTTTTACAGCTTTTTTCAACTCAGCACAGATCAAATCAGAGAGTCATTGCTCAGACATTAACTGACATGTTCAAGTTCAAAAAAATTTGGCAGTGACAGAATTCCATCCCAGGTCTTCCTGCTCCACCTGCAGGTCTTAACAGCATCGATTTTCCAGTGACAAACTAAGCCTCCACTTTTCTGTGCATTTCCCTTCTCTCCAATGTCACTCCATGGTCCCAGCCCCAGTGTCTCCAAAGTGGTCTGGGTAACCAGCCGCACATGGTGTAATTTCTATTCACGTCTGCCATTATATTTCCCGAAGATGACAAGATGACCCATGGTGGGCAACCAATAGTGTTTGTCAAATGAATTGTTTCCTGTACCCTCACACGTTCATGCAAAAAAGCAATTATTCAATCTTTAAGCTCCTCAGGTTTGAGAATATACATTTCTACATAAGAAACACCTGGGGCACCTGGCTGGCTCAGTCCGGGAGCACCTGACTCTTGGTTTTGGCTCAGGTCATGACCTCATGGGTCATGGGTCGGGCTCTGCACTCAGTCGGGAGTCTGTTGAAGGTTCTCTCCCTCTGCTCCTACCCCTACTCATGTGCACGCATGCACTCCCTCTGTCTCTAAAATAAATAAACAGATCTTTTTTTAAAAAACTATCCTATTTATATATTTGCTCCTTTTAGATGGCTTTCGAGGGTGCCTCTTTTTAAATAGTTAATAGCTAGAGGGGAAAGTCTTGCGTAATTTCTGAGAAGTGTGCTTTTTTTCCTATGAATGTACATCATGATACCTCAGATTAGAGGAGCATGCATCTTACCCAGAATGACTGGAACATGATTAGCTCATAGAGATGAGCTCAAAGATAAGCTTCTGCTAGCTGAAGTGGGTGTACATCCAATGATTCTGCTGAATACACTGGAAAATCCAAAAGAAATTCCGAAAATTATCTTAAATAATCATTTCTGGAATAATGACATACTTATAATTACTTTAAAAGAAATTATTCTCATTTGTATTCTTCTGATATGTTCTATTTTCAGAGAGAAACTTAAGAGTAGAATTAGCAAGTCAGAAGGCAAAAACATCTTCCTTACAAGTTTTCTTTATTTCTGATTGTTACATTAATGCATGTTTCTGTAGAAAATATAGAAAGTACATAAAAGTGTCCAGAGGGAGAGAAAAAATTAACTTGTAATCATCATTATACTATCTTGAGGCAAATATTGTCAACATTTTGACATTATCATTCTCCAACATACTCCTATTTGTTTTTCTTAGTTGAAATGTAGTCTATTTTTTCTACTTAGCATTATTTTATTTTACCAATAAAGCATTTATTCCGATCTTTTAATTAAAGATACTACTTTCCTGTGTTACAGTTCAAACCTTTTCCCAATTAATGTAATCACTTGTTCCTTTTCCCAATCAATGTAATTACTTGTTCCTTTGCTAAACTAGCATATAATATATACATATAAATATCATTACTGTTATTGTTGTTTTACAAAAATGAAATCATGCATGTAACTTTTATCTTAACAATGAATCATTATGGTGTCCTAAATCTCTTCATAGAGATTTACCTCATTCTATCAAACAAGTACATAATAGTCCATAGAATGGAAATACAATAATTTATGAAGCAATCTTCTATTGATAAACACTCAGGATATTTTCCTTATTTTTTTCCTGTTATAAGAAATAAAACAATAAAAATCATGGTACATATATTGAAAATACAGCACTTTAATGAAAAAAAATATTTCTTTGTTAACAGTTACAAATTTAACTAAGAAATACAATTAGGTTCTTTCCATTAGTTCCCATGAGGGCATGGCTCATATTATGTCGGGTTCATTTGCCCAACCAGAACATAGAACATGGATGGCATATAGAAAATTTGAGTCAAATTAATATTCGTTGAATTGAATTGAACAGCTAACATTATTGTGAGAGCCCTGAATTTAAAAGTAGTCCATATGTAATTTCTGCACTATGATGTTTAGGTAGGATACCTGAGTCAGGACTTAATCACGACATTCACAAATCCATACTCATCTCCTTCCACTTCATTTTCTTATTTATAAATTGGTTAAATGGCATGCTTATCATGTTTCATAGATGTATCCCATTTTAATGTGCATTTTATTCTTATCAAGTGTCTGACAATAACATGTTCCTTTAGCATTAAAATAATATATTAATATTATATGTTTGTAATTACGAGAGTATTCATTGACATCTTTTTATAGCACATTTCACATGCAAAGGATAAATGATTATTAAATAAAATTCTTCCCACTAATTGACTTAGGTTTAAATTATTCAAATTCTATGTAGAAATTATTCCATTAGTCCACAATCACCTTGAAAACTACATGGCACCATCAAGGTGTGACAGAAGAATGTCAAGGACTCAGTGTAAGCCACCTACTTGAGCAGGAAAACCTGAGGTCCCCTGGGGTGGGGCAACAATTTCTTGAATGCCAGAGATCAAGAACACTTGATAATTAATGCCACTGTTTTCCTCTCTTGAATTCCAAATAAATTAAGACATAGAGTAGTTAGGTAGATGGAGACCACGATATAGCATTTACTACCAATAAAGATGTGACTTACACGTTCATGGGCACAGCAGGGATCTCAGCGTGCCAGACCCACCCATTCTGGTGCAGCGGGGGCTGGACTTTGGGAACAGATCAATCTCTGGAACACAAAAAGAAGAGAAGGAGCAGAGTAAAGAATTCCCTTCCTTCTGGCAACTCATACCTAAAAGAGAAGAGAAGGGAGAGGGCTATGCACACTGTTTCTTCTCTCAACCTCACCAGTTCAGGTAAGTCACTCACTCCCTGGGCGGGGAACTAGTAACAGGGAGAAAGGAGTCCAGATAGTTTAGGCTAATGGAATCCCTTTTACGTGGAAGAAACAGGATGGGAAAGAACAGCTTCCCCCTCACTGTTTACTACTGAAAGACAATTTTTTAAACAAAATATGTCTTTTTTTTTATTATGTTCAGTTGGCCAGCATACAGTACATTATTAGTTTTTGATGTAGTTTTCAATAATTCATTAGTTGTGTGTAACACCTAGGGCTCATCACAACACATGCCCTCCTTAATACCAATCACCTGGTTTACACTATCCCCCCCACCCCCTCCCTTCTCTAGCCCTCAGTTTGTTTCATGGAGTCCAGAGTCTCTCATGGTTTGTCTCCCTCTCTGATTTCTTCCCATTCAGTTTTCCCTCCCAATTTTTTTGATTGTACACACACTGCTGCCTTTCACAGGGTTTTGCTTTCACTCTGGCTACCTCCATGAAAAGTTACCACACCCATACCCGCTTCCCCACCCCCACCCCCCACAGGTGAGCACGAACACAATCGCCAAAGCATACAGTGAGTGTGTTTCTGGAGATCATGAGCTAAAAGAGGCTCTATTTGTAAAATTTTGTTGGTATCTAGACTTTATTTTTTTTTAAAGATTTTATTTATTTATTTGATAGACAGAGATCACAAGTAGGCAGAGAGAGACAGAGGAGAAAGCAGGCTGTCCACAGAGCAGAGAGCCCGATGTGGGGCTCAATCCCACGACCCTGGGATCATGACCTGAGCTGAAGGCAGTGGCTTTAACCCACTGAGCCACCCAGGCGCCCCTAGACTTTAAATTCTTAACCAGTTTATAATGAATTTTGGCATATAACCCCTTTTCAGTTTATTTTGAAAACAGAGCATGGAAATGAAGCGAGTCCTTGATTCCATCCATATTTTTAAATTTCCACAGCATATATTTTCCTGCTGACATCCCTATGTTCTTTCTTTTTAATAACATATTTATTCAAAGCATTTGTTGAATACTTTTAATAACATTTATGAGTACCAGCAATGATCCAATTCTTTCAAGGAAAGTATTATCAAGCCTACTTTATAAATGAGAAAATTAAGGTCTAGATAGATAACTTGGTTAAGATTAAACACAGACTGTGGGGCGCCTGGGTGGCTCAGTCCATTAAGTGGCTGCCTTCAGCTCAGGTCATGATCCCAGGGTCCTGGGATGGAATCCCGCTCTGGCGGGGGAGGGGGGGGTGTCCCTGCTCAGTGGGGAGCCTGCTTTTCCCTCTGCCCCACTCCCCTGCTCATGCGCTCTCACTCTCTCCCAAGTAAATAAATAAATAAATAAATAAATAAAATCTTTGTGGGGGGTGGGAGGAGAGGAAAATTGTATTTGAGTCCAGGTCTTCCCAACTCACAAAGTCGTTCCTGTTTACTTACACAGGTGTCTTTCCTGTTAGATAAAAATTACTTGTAGTTGTGATCACAGCTTCAATTTATTAGTTTTTTTTCTATCATTTTTATTTCTACTAATTCTTTTTCATCCTAGCAAAGACCACAATGTGCTCATTTAATAAGGTATTTAGTAAATATTTCAGTTTAAGTAAGTAGACTACTGTGAAATTCTAGATATGGAAGATACGTAAAAATGTTCCAGTTTGAATCAGTCATTTTATAATTTAGGAAATTAAGGCCCAAAGAAGATCTCTAAGTGCTCTTGGCCAGGAGAGTGTCAAAATCCAAACAAGAATGTAACTCCTCATCTACGGTCTTTCAGCTCTTCCTGCTACCATTTCCCCTTCACAATGGGAACTGTGCAAGTAATAAGTAGCTTGTCTGAATTATGAGTGGCTTAGCAATAGGGGGAGGCAGCTGCTGGTCTCTTGGAACACAAGACCTGAGGGAACAAAGGTCATGTCTGTGCCACAAAGTTGGAAAGCCTTACAGGAAGGAAAACAACAATAATGAAACATCACCTGTATTAATCTGAGAAACGGCAGGAAGCAGTAGCTAAATGCGTGGATTCGGAGTTACATGGCCTGAGTTCAAAAGTGCCGAGGTAATCTGCTACTTACTAGCTGTATGATCTTGGACAAGCTGTTTAGCCTGCATGTGCCTCAGTTTGCTCATCTGTCAAATGGGACTGTGGTATCTCACGCTGTGAAATTTAAAGGACTTACGTGTACATAATGTGCAGACTTCCCCATGCAGAGAGTAAGCACTATTGGTTATTAGCTGAACACTTTCTAGATTGGAAAGACTGTGCCGAATGTTTAAAAACCATTAGTTTTGTTTGGTATCTTGTTAATAAATATTAAATAAGAAAAGCTGTTGCTACATTTCATAAAAGAGGCTTCTTGAGACCTGGAGAGAATAAGCGATTGGACTAGGATTCTGTACCTGTCAGTGGAGGCCTCTAAACCTGGGTTACCTGCCCCCAGAGCCCACGCTGCTAACCACTGTACTGCAGGCCAAATGTCATTATCAGCTCTCTCCTACATAAAAGAAGAACTGCTCTGGGCTCCCTGCTGTAGCAGATACAAACCTCTAACCAAAGCCACTTTCTCCCCCTACCAATTCTTTTGTGGTCCCAGGAGGGTGGGCCTATAGTAGACCTTACCTTCCCTAATTCAGAAGAGTCTAGATTAGTAGAAACATTGCTCTGAAAATCTGAACATTTGAAATTATCCCAAGTGGTGGATCTTAAAAGAAAACTGACCTAGACTCCCCTGAAATTAAATACTGTTGAAATAATTAAAACAGGCAAACTCTGAGGCCTCTTCTTGACAAGTCCTATCACTCAGGTGTCTCCCATTCAAGAGCTATGCATACAAAAGCTTGTATGGAACAGACGTCCAAGGTCAGAAGCATGTTACCATTTATGCAGGAGTATTCTAGAAGGGAGGGACCATGAACTTTTCCTTTAACTACATAATGATCTCCAGAATGATCCACTTTGTCTCTGAGAAAGGTCACAGGTAGTGTCTAAACTTATGGCTCCGGAAAACAATTATTTCTGTCAACGTTTGCCATTCAAATAAAGCTCCTAGGGAAGTGGTTGGAAATAGAGCCTATCAACACATGATTATTATTGAGCTTGTTGTGTACTTAGCACTGGGTTAAATAAACTTTGAAGTTTCCTACCGCACGTTCCAGGAGAACGTAAAGCTCTTCATGGACGTGATTGTGTGTTGTCAAATCGAATGGTGCAGTAATGACAGTTCCCTGAGTCCAGTTGCCATCATTTTCAGAGATTCTGTTAGTAATAAAGTAAAAGTTTGGTGTGTTAGAAAAGCAAGTCATTACTTCTGAAGAGGAACAATAGATCAGATAAAATGAAACGAGATTTTTCTCTCTGTTCTCCAGTGTGAAATAAATTGTTGGCTGGTAGTCCCCATGGCCATTAAAAACTCTGGCTGCTAAAGTTACTGTTTCCATTCTGATTTATAACATGAAGACTCAAAAAAAGTGAGCCCAGCTAGGACTCGATAGAGCTAATTAAATTTTAACCTGCTAGATAAGCAATGCAATTATTTATACCTTTGGGATTTCCTTATTGAGCGGTTTCTGTTTTTGTCCATACTTGAGGTATATTTCTCATCGTTTTTAATCATGTACATGTTAAATTGAGTTAGATTCCTAAACTTTTCTATCATTATAAGTGATTCATTGACTTAACTTGGGAAGAAGACTTTGGATTTAATTACTAGCATAAACATAAGGCCAAACAAACCCTTCTAAAATGAATGACAAGCACACCATGCATAATAATACCTGATACTGAATTTTGATGGCTACTTCACTATCATTATCCATGTAGCGGTTGGAACTGAAAATGACCAATAGCTCTTACTACTTAAGGAGGGTGTGATAAGCTATGTAATAGGCTTGGAAATTCAGGGGAGATAGGCTTTGAATTTCAATTCTGGTCCTAGATTACTCAGATACTAAGAAAGATGCTTTTCTATAGCTTAGCATCTCCTGTTCATGAAGTAAAGAGAGAAAGAAGAGTATTAAAGCAATGTCCACAGAGAGAAGAAGACTGTTAAATAAGCAAGTAATGCAAGGTGAGTATTGTAATTAATAAGTACCTATTTGTACATCATCATATAAACCGTAAAGTGGGTCATTAGTACTTAGGAATTTGAAGACAAAGCAGTAGGCATGGTTTGAGATATATAGATGTTGAAAATGTGAACTCAATTTCCAGAAGCCCTCAGTCCAGTTGAAGGGATGGAATGCACATACTCAAATTTGACCATCAATCAACATTGCAGTTTGACTGATAAAGACATAAACACTTGATATAATTGCTCTCTTTTTCACCTTGAGCTGGTGATATCATTTCTGCTGTACGCTAATCAAAACTATAAATAAGGCAATGCAAAAACATGGTGTGTTTTAAGGGCACTATGTAATATTGTGTTCTGACACCAAATGGGTGTCCCACAACTCAATTAAATTCTGACACTATTTAACTGGAGTTGGCATCAGATCCTGCAAATTAGAGGGTGGGGTTCCCTGTAGGATTGCCCTTACATCACATGCTAGCTGCAAGTGGGGTCCCCAGGCTTCCTGTACTTGTCTGAGTTAGCTACAAATTCAGAGATTCACACAACCTTCCTCAGATTTGATAACTCAGTAGAACGACTCTCAGAACTCAGTAAGGCACTGTATTTAACAGTTACTGTTTTGTAATAAGGGATACAAATGAAGAACCAGATGAGGCAGTACATAGCACAAGGTCTGGAAGAGTGCTGAGTTTGGGAGCTTCTGTCCCTGTGGAGTCAGGGTGCATGATCGTCCCAGCGCATCAACATGTTCACCAACCTGATAGCTCTCCAAGCCTTGGTGTACTGAGGTTTTTATCAGGGTTTCACCACATAGGTGTGATGTTTTAAATCACTGGACATGTAATTAAATTCAATCCCCAGGGACGCCTGTGTGGCTCAGTTGGTTAAGCCGCTGCCTTCAGCTCAGGTCATGATCCCAGGGTCCTGGGATCAAGTCCCACATGGGGCTCCTTGCTCGGCAGGGAGCCTGCTTCTCTCGATGCCTCTGCCTGCCTCTCTGCCTGCTTGTGTGTACTCTCTCTCTGGCAAATAAATAAAATCTTAAAAAAAAAAAAATTCAATCCCCAGCTTCCTTGCCCCCACCACCCACCCCGCCGAAGGTTAGGAGGTGAGGCTGAAGGTTCCAAGCTTCTAAGCATTTGGTTGATTTCCCTCCACATTTCATTAGCAAAAACTCAGGTATGGTCCATGGGGCTCATTATGTATATCATAACACACTCCTGTCACTCAGGAAATTCCAAGTGTTTTGGAAGGTCTGGGCCAAGAACCAGGAACAGTTTTGGAGGAGTGCAATGTGGACGATATAGTAGGTCTTTCAGAAGCTCCCAAGAGGAGAGACGCCTCCAGCAGAGGAGCTGAAATGATCAAGGTCAACTTCACCAATGTGGTGAGACATGAATTAGGTATTAGAGCATGGCTAGTATTTGGACAGAGATGCAGCTGTAGAACTTCAGTAAAAAAAACAATAGTCAAACAAAAAAGCAAGAAAGACACAAGATAGTGAAGCAGTGAAGAGGAAACTAGTTAGACCAAAATAGAAGATTTAGGGTGGTGTATAGTAAAAGATAAAGTAGGTTATAATCACTTCTGTAAACCCACCTCCCCTTTTTTTTAATTTGAGAGAGAGAGAGAGAGAGAACAGGAGCAGGAGGTTGATTCTCTTGAGTGAATCTCAAGCTGACTCCATGCTGAGATAGAGCCTGACGTGGGGCTTGATCTCACAACCCTGAGATCACAACCTGAGCTGAAACCAAGAGTTGGATGCTTAACCAACTACACTACCCAGGTGCCCCTACCCAAGGATCTTTTTTTTTGAATTTTTATTTATGTATTTTAAAAATATTTTTACTTATTTATTTATTAATCAGTGAGAGAGAGCACACGAGCAGGGGAAGCAGAGACGGAGGGAGAAGCAGGCTTCCTGCTAAGCAGGGAGCCTGATGTGGGACTTCATCCCAGAACCCTGGGATCATGACCTGAGGTGAAGGCAGACACTTAACTGACTGTCACCCGGGTGTCCTCCCCAGCCAAAGATCTTTTAATCAAGAAGTTCAGTCGTGTTTTTTCAGAAAAAAACTCTAATTACTCATATGGACAAAGCAAACCACTATCAGACTGCCTATACTTGGTTTTAAAATTTAGTAGTCTAATATTTTATAAAAACAAAAAACAAACAAACAAAAAAAACAAACAGAAAAAAAAAGACAAAGCCCATACAATAGCTGTAGTTGGTTGGGTACTGAACACTCCTCGAATAAGTGATTTGGACCAAGTATGTCAAAGGAATATAAATAATATTTTAAATTGCTCTTACTGGCTCTATACACCAAAATAATGTCTCTTGGGTTCAGTTGTCTTCTCGTATACATAAACAAAACAGACTCTACACTTTGTTTCTTTTTTGGCCAAGAGAAATTAAGCTCCCATGGCTTCAGACAGCTGTCATGCATTTTCCTGACTGCCGCCACAGGAGCGTTGGGCGCTGCGGGTCATTACCCACACCAACATCTGGCTCTGCTTGCTTTCTTTCAAACAGAGCTTTATTTTTTTTCTACGTTTCCAGAAACAGGAAATACCATGTGCACGTCAGTGGAATTTGGGATTAAATATTTCTAAAACCAACTGTTGTTTTTATAAGACATCTTGGAGTGATGGTTTACTTTATGGCTTTTTCCCCTGCAATTCTCCTCTCTATAGGAATTGCTGTGAAATCTCCAAGGTCCCTTGCCTTCCCCTCAGGCTACACAATTGTGTTTTTATTCATTTCCCCAAAGAATGCATTTGAGACTCCACGGAGGGTCTGACCACCAACCACACAAGTAACATCTCAAATTCCAGGAGTTTTTGTTGCCTGGTCAGAACAGTAGTAGGTCTGACCACTGTCAAGTGTGTAGAAACTTTGGGAAGCCCTCACTATCCCTAGCATTCATTAGTATTGACCATCATTTCTCTCTAGAAGGGGTTCTTTCCTTTGGGAGTAGGGAAGGGAAGAGAGTTTAGCAGAAACCGGATACTCTTTCTACATGGGGAAGTGGGAATAGGTAAATGGCTGAACAGAGATTAATAATAGCCACTATTGTTATCTTCATTTTCAAGATAAGGAAACTTATGTAGACCGAGGAAGAAACCCATGTAAACAGTGCACATTCATGCATTTCTAAATGGGCTACTAGCTCAAGGAGAAAACCAGAGTAGGCTGAATTTTCTCTCCCTGTCATCTTTTATCCTCTGTAGCAAGAGATGGCCTCTACTCTAGGGTCTGAGAGAAGAAAAGTCTATTTGCTGAAAAAATGTTGAGAGGGTAGGAGTGGAAGAAGAAAATCTACAAGAGGACAAGAAATGAGAGACATGCTTTGGCCACTAAATACCTTTACAACTTTCTGACTTTGAAGACTGTGCAACCAGCTTCTCTTAGAACTTAAATTCTAACTAATTTTATACATCTTCCTTTCCCAGTCTTGAAAGATCTGTTATTTGTGGACTGACAAGTAGTTTATCACTAATGAAACACAGTTTTCTCTGATGCCTACTTAAAACATAAGTGCGTAAGAATTACATTCTATGGAGATAGTAAAGGCAGAAGAATTAAAAAGTGAACCTAAGAAATCTCTGGCAATGTAATGAGTATCCACTTAGTTTTATAGCCATAAATCGGGAGTGAAGATGGTGGGATAGAAAGGTAAAGAATGTGTAGGGTCAGAATGCCAGAAGGTGATGGGAATATCCATTCTTTAATTGTAATGTGGAGACATTTCCTTAAGGCACACTCTGTTTTCACTTCTGTTAAGTACTCTCTCTCTTCCCGCCATCATTTCTTTCTCCCAGTAGAAAGATCTACACATGTCAAGTCCTAAGCCCTGCATTTTCCCCTGCAGTACAGCGTGAGGCCATGGAGTAACATTAGCAGGCTTTATCTTGATCTCCCCTGAAAGCCTTTTCTCCGGGATTCCCCTGTTCTCAGAAGAGCCCTGGAGTCACTCTTAAGTCTTCTGTCAGAAAAGGAAAGCACTCCATTAAAATCTACGGTTAATCACTGCTTACATTAAAATGATAAATGGACATTAGGAAACATCAAGCTGCAGATTTTAACTCTAGGAGAGAAAACAAAGCTGATACTAACAACTAGCTTTTATTAAGAACCTACTATGTGCTTGAAGGTATCTGCACTCCATGTTAGGTAATTACAGACGGCAGCCATGTGATTTCAGCAGACAGAAGGAAATGAGAGGAGCTGGAGCTAGATGGTTCTGTGTGGTTGGTTCCAAGTGCTCATGTGGCTTCTCCACCAGCCACTTTCTTCTGTTAGTGGGCAATTTGGGAGCAATTAGGGAGGCATAGATATAATTCTTAGACATTAAAATTATACAGTAGTTCTTTAAAGCAGTTACCTATTTTTATCTATTTATAAGGGGTTTGTAATCTATTTATTAATCTCTGATCATTCTTTCCTATAGCGTAGGTCAAACATGGGACCCCTAAGATCTTTAAGTAGAAACAAAAGCACAAAGCTCCTGGTACAGTTTCGATGCTCTTTCTCTTTTTGGTCACAAGTACATACTTCTGCCAACTTGATCTTGGAGACTGCTGATGCCCAGTCTCTCCCCCCTCCAGCCTCTGCTCTTCAGCCACCAAAGTCCATAGCCGGTCTTCCTCTTCAGTCCCCAAATTCTCTCTACCCTAGCCCCAAACCCTACTCCTACCATGAGGCCAGAATCTGTACCCAGTGCTAATCTCCTTTCTGGGTTGGGGTTTGTTACCTTGACTGTTGAACAATCAAGCTAGAAGTAGAAATTCAGGCACTTGGTAAATTCCCTAGGTTAGAGCAAGAGGAATTGGGCTTTCCAATAGTTTTCCAAAGTTTCCCAAGAGAAAAAGACAGAATGCTAATCTCCCTCCCCCCACCCCCTCCCCCCAACCCTCCACCAGGGATTCAGCTATGGTTTCCAGTGAAGTTACTAGCAGCTGAAAGTGTTCAAACAGAGCAAACATAATAAGCCGTGTCCAAAAATCAAGCACAACTTGTATTGATTTTTACGGTAACCTTAGTTTTTGCCCAGTGAAATCTAATTCTGTGTTCCCACTTCTGTCTCAGCTTTGCCAGTCACCTTGGACTTCAAGTCCAAGTTGTGCACTACAAGTATGAAGTCGGAAGGGGTTGGAAGATTTTCATGTCAGAGAAGCTCTTTGAGTAAAATGGATGAAGAAATGTAATTGACAAATTTGGGGGCCCAGACTTCTCAGCTCCGCTTGTGATCTTTACCAAAAGAGTTTAATAAAAATCTATTTTAGGTACAGTTTCTCTAATGAGCTGCTAACATCTATGTAATTGAAGTCCTCACTGTTGGGACTTTTAGAAGCACTGAATGAAGAAATTCTCACCCAAAGAGCAGGCTTTGCTGACCCATAAAGAATGCAGACCTCAGAGAGGAAAAAACAAGACAAAACAAAACCAACTAAGCTGCTATTCCTACCAGACAACAATACCAACTAATGAGAAGCAAATTCTTAATCAGACATGGTTAATACTAAGACAGTCAATATTAAGCCAGTATTACACAGTTCATGTGTTTAGTGCCAATAATAGTGGCTCAAAATACAATGGCAATGGGACATATTAATTAACTTCTTATATAATTAAAATCTGGATTTCTTAAAGTCAATATGCAAATAAATTCATATACGATATAGATAAATACTTTTATTGGAGTTTCTAACACCTGAGAAAACAGGATGACAATTCTGGGTTCTTCTTAAGGTCCCGATACGACTAGTATACTACCTCTGTTTTTTTTTTTTTTTATTAAAAATATTTTCTTATTAAAAACTGAACAAAATTCTACAACCAGCTCCTTCATTTACAGAGAATTCTCATTTAATCAGCCATTCATTTATTTTTTTATTTTGTAATCACACAGAAGAATAGCTATAAGGAAAAGTTACATCAAAAGCAAAGATAGAGGTAGGTAGGATTCCAAGGCAAACATGTGCTTTGAAAGATTGTGTATAAGTATCACATACCTCAGCCCAAAACTTACGCCGACTGAGAACATAGTCTATAGCATTTACCACAACCATAAGAATTGTTCCTCATATTTCTGGTTCTGTATCAAGGAGTGACTTTGAAATACATTTGGTTCTAATTTAATGATGGTAAATCTTGGTATGAAAAATTTGGAAATGAAAAATAATCTTCAGTATGTCATTTGGTAAAAAGAGAGCAGAAAAGGACAGAGACTAGATTGCCTGGATTTTGTCTAAATCACTTGACTTCTTTGGGCCTGGATAAAATGAAGATGGTAATTACACTTGTCACCAGAAAATATGAGCATTGCTCTTTGAACTTGTTGGTGAAGCCTGCATTATGTAACTGTGATGTCCCGGGACTGGGATGCTCTCCGAACAGAAAATTTTGCATTCCATTTGTAGAGCTGCAAAAGTGGAGTGAGGATATAGAACACAATTCCTCTCACAAAAACAAAATGCTTTCTAACTCAAAAGTTAGGCGCAGCCTTTAAAGGATGTGAACAATAAACACCGAAACCATTTTCCTTGTAAGATCTGAACCACTGTTTTCCTTAGAATTATAGAAACCATGTCCATCATTGAGATCTGTACTCTAGTTCAAGTTCCACTGCTTGTGCAAGTCAACTAGTGTCCAGAGCATCCTTTTTTATCTATAAAATGGGCCCATTATCTTTTTTATCCAACTTCCCAGACCATTTTGAGATTTCATTGAGGTAATATTTGTGACACACCATATATTCATAAGCTCTTGGACACCTGAGTTTCAATCTGTGCTATGAGACCAGAGGCCAAAGCTGATTCCTGGATCTTCTCCAAGATCCATTCCAGGCTCTAGAGTGAAGCTAAGATTTGTTTTCTCCTACATACCCTTTCCTCTGCAGTGCACTATGGGACAGACCATCTAACATCCCTTATCCCACCCCCCCCTCCTAATGACCCTTCCCCCTCAGCTAACTTTAAGCCACTTTAATATGAGTAAAGAATACAGAATGTGTTGTGTGCATGTGTATTTCATATGATTTATATATATTTCCTACTAAGTAAAGCAATGAATAATAATTGTAGAAAATTTGGACTAGTTAGATAAAATACCATTTAGGCTTGGACTCCGACTCAGATGTTTTGAGTTCTAGATCTAGCTTGGCCCTTCCCACTGCAAAAGTGTATGCCCACCTCCAGGTTGGGGGCCTAATATCCCTTAGTTTGGGTCAAACAACACCCATTATCAGCCTTATCTGGAGTGCTCCTTACAAATGGAATTAGCAGAGCCTCAGAGGCTGAACCACATGGGTAGGGCCTGGGAATGTGCTCTGCAATTAAAACAAAACAACAAAACACTTCTCAGGAGATTCTCACACTCAGCGTTTCAGAAGCTCTGCTCCAGATTCTACACTACACTTGGAGTATCTGGGATTTCGTTAGAAATGACGAATCTTCCCTTGGCGCCTAGGCCTATTGAATCAGAAACCTGCATTTTAATAAAATCCTCAGAAGATTCTGACACACGCGTTAGGGTTTGAAAACCTCTGCTGTGCGTCGGTATCATCTGGAAAGCTTTACAACCAACTGATTGATACCTGCGCCTCGCCCAGGGATTCTCCTGTACGGCGGAGTCTGGATTCCGGAGGTGCGGTCAGGGCAAAGGGCTCTTACCAGCTTCCCAAGTTAGTTTAATATACAGCCAGGTAGAGGACCATTGTCCCCTAAATCGCAGTCCTTTACGATTAAGCTATAACCTGAGTTAAACTAGCTTTCCTGGGCTTGCCCAGCGCCCTGAGGACCGCTTAGAGTAAACAGTGGTTTTTAAGGGACAATGGGCTCTGGAGACAAGTTCAACTACGCAGCTTTAGGGCCACAAAACCCGAGGCGGGAGACTTCCTGCACCTTCCCGCAAGAGAGCAGGGCACCGCGCCCGAGTCCGCCCCGGGGGCCCCCACCCCGGCGGCCCCCACCCCGGCCCCGCCCAGCTCGCCCCCTCCCCGCCCCTCCCTCCCCCGTGACGTGCCGCAGCGGGCCGGGATCATGCGCATTCGCGCCCCGCGCCCCGCACGGCTGCTCCGCCTCGGCGCTTGTCATTCTCCGCGGCGCGGCGGTGAGTGCGGACTGCGGTGCCCGCCCGCTAGCTCCCCCGCCGGCGCGCCGGCGATGTGACCGACCGCCTGGGAGCGGGCTGGAGGCTCTGCGGGTAGCAGCGCTTCGGCTTGTCCCTTGCCGCGTTCCTCGCTGTGTCGCCATTCCCTCGGAGCCGGAGACAGGCACCAGGGGCTAGGAGCGCCGCACTTCGGGGTCGGTGGCATCTGCAGCTCTCCGTCCGCGCGGCCGGGTGCAGCTTCAGTGGCCGCTGCGGCCACCGCCGCCGGGCCGTGCGCCCTGGCGAGTGCCGGGCTCCAGGAGCGGCGGAGCGAGGCGGCTGGTGAGGAGCGACAGCGCCTAGCCTGGCACCCGCTGTCGTCGCCCCGGCAGCGCAGGGCCAGCGAGGTTGAGCGCCGCGAGCGAGGTCCCCTCGGAAGGCTCCCTGTCTCCTGCGTCCCGGTGAGCTGACTGTAGTTTCTGAAGTTGGAGGGGGCCGTGGAAAGGGGAGGTGCGTTTTTATTATCTTCGTGTGGGAAGCTGGGGCGGCCCCTCTTGTTAGGAGCGGGGCCCAGTCTCGGAGAGTTCAGGGTGCGAAGAAGCAGACCCGGCACGCGGGGAGAGGCAATCCAGGGCCGGCTGGCAGCAGCCTCTGACGAACGTGCCAGTTGGAAACGTGCTGTGAGAGGACAGGTGCTCCGAGGGCATTCCGCCTGCTGCTGATCGCACGTTGCGAGCTCCTTGACTGTGTGTTTGACAGTGGAGGGTGCGTGCAGGGTCTTGTTACCTCTGTCCTAAGTCCTCCGGGGAGTGACTCCCGTAATATTGCTGGATGCGATAGGTCTTTGGAGGTGGGAGCTAAGTCATTCCTTCCCAGCCCTTCCGGCTTCCCGCGCATCCCACTTTACTCTTCCCCTAGGCAGAAGTTGCTAGCGTTTCCCTAATTGGAGTCCAGTCCTTTGGGGGAGAAAACAACTTGTAAGTCAATACAGCGGTTTGTGCCACAAGGCAAATAAAATGAGAAATGCGTCCATTGTATGTGATTTCATACATTTCAAGAATGTGGGCAAGTCTCAAAGAAATAGGATTCTGATGATGGCACTTGGGTTTCACCCTGCGGGTCCTGCACCTCTTATATAAGCCTCCCGGCGGGATAACTGTGTCTCTGCAGTGGCTGCAGCTGTGGCTCTCCGTTCTATTTGTTTAAGGTCCAGCTTGAACAGTATTTAATGAAAATGCTGACATGATATAGCGTTCTGTAGTGTGAAACAGAGTGCACTCTTCAAATTGGAGTGTCTTCTCCTAATAGGCAGCATGCGAGGAAAGACCCAGTATATTTTTCAAGGCAGCTCCAGGAATTAGACACATAAATCATGTTTTAAAATAGCATGCATTGTGTAGAGAGCTTGCAGAGGACCCTTTTTGAACACATCCCCTTTGTTTTAGAAAAAGTGGAAATTGTTCATCCCAGACATTTGTTGAGTCTGAAAGTTAAGTGTGCTGATGGGCTTAATTATCTTAATAAATAAAGGGCATGATTTATAGGTAACTATCCTGTTCTACTTTGAGGATAGAATTCTATAACCTTTCTTTTTCATCTGTCCCCTAGAGATTCCTTTTAAGTAGAGCAATAGATTATCATCATTGATGTTTAATATTTGAGTCAGTTAAATTTGTAAAGGGAATACTTTGAAATACATATGCTACTGCTATTACTGTTAAGACCGAACATTAGAAACAAGGAGAATTTTCAGATTATTTGGTATCAAAGTCATTAGTTTAACAAAACATATATATAAGACTTCATATATATATTATATATAACATATACATATATATGTATATGAACACACACACATATATTTAAATTTGGACTTGTAATAAATGCTTAAACCAGAACTCGGGGGTGTGTTATAATGTAAGATTTATCTAGGCAGTCTTTAGAAAGAGAAGTGCTTTTATTTATGGTATTCTAACACATAGAACAAGATGAGCTAGTATTAGGCACCACATTTTTAAAAATATCATAGAGTTTTAAAGAATCCTAGGAAAATACAAAAAATGTTATTTCAGAAGTTGAAAAGTTAGGCAATGCATTGTGTTTTGTGAGAGCATCCATTGCTTACGTCTAGAAGAGAACATATCCCAGCATGGACTCTCAAACAGACTCACCCCCATCAGCACTGTTGCACTGTGGTTAGGAGGGTAGACTAGGCAGCTGAGCTCCGGGCTCTCATACCATCTGTTTGAATCTGGGCAAAATACCTAAACTCTGTGCCTCAGTGCCTTCACCTGTAAACTGGGGATGACAGCACTACCTACTTCAGGGGATTATGATGAGGATTAAATGAGTTAATAGATGTAAGGCCAATGAGCCAGTGTCTGGCATTATTTTTTTTTTAAAGATTTCACTTATTTATTCGACAGACAGAGATCACAAGCAGGCAGAGGGGTGGGGGGAAGAAGGCTCCCCACCAAGCAGAGAGCCGAATGTGGAGCTCTATCCCAGGACCCTGGGATCATGACCTGAGCTGAAGGCAGAGGCTTTAACCCACTGAGCCACCCAGGCGCCCCACCAGTGTCTGGCGTTATTAAGCTGATAAAATTATCATTGCTGGGTGCCTGGGTGGCTCAGGGTGGGCAGCTGGGTGGGCAACTGCCTTCATCTTGGGTCATGATCCCAGAGTCCCAGGATCCAGTCCCGCATCGGGCTCCCACCTCCCCCAGGAGTCTCCTTCTCCCTCTGACCTTCTACCCTCTCATGCTCTCTCTTCCTTGCTCTCTCTCTCTCTCAAATAAATAAATAAAATATTTTTTAAAAAATTATCATTGCTGTGAAAGGAAACTCATCTTTGGATACCAGGGACATTGAATGGCTGCTGATGGAGATTAATGGAAGCAGGTCACATGTATAACTGGAGAGAGGATATAAACATTTATTGAATACTTTCTAGTGATGCAGACCAGCTGGTGTTTAATTTACTGTCTCCCTCCTCACTGAGGTGGGTGCTTTCCTCTTCACTTGGGAGATGAGGAATCTGAAGCTCAGTGAGATCAAATCAGCGTTGGTATTTTAACCCGTGTCTGTTTATTTCAAATCCTGTTCTTTCGACCTTGCCGCCTTAACTTCCTTTTGACCTTGCTTTTTCCATCTATTCTCCTTTAATCCTCATAATAATAAAATAGGTGCATTATTATCTTCAATTTACAGATGAGGAAATTCAAGTTAAGCATTAAAGTATGCTATGCAAAGTGTTTAACAGCACTCACAACATAGTTCTCCAAGTCTGGGAGTTGTTATTATTACCACAATTATTATTAAATAACTTGCTTAGCCTAGCACAGGGTAGATGTGCCAGCAGGTGAAGTGTGTTTTCTCCTTCACTTTCAGGTGGATTTCATTGCTTTTTACTTCCTCATTCATATATTCAGAGACTTATTGGGGAAAAAATGGTATGTGACAGTTCACACTGGAGGATGGTTCTCTCTGGTTTGTTCCTGCCTGCAGATGTGTCTGCAGTGATCCACATAGCCTAGCAAACCAGCCCTGGCAGCTGTCATCCATCCACAAAGAACATCATACCTGAGCATGAATTCAGTTAGAAATCCAGCTAGAGGGGCGCCTGGGTGGCTCAGTGGGTTAAGCCTCTGCCTTCAGCTCCGGTCATGATCTCAGGGTCCTGGGATCGAGCCCCACGTCGGGCTCTCTGCTCAGCGGGGAGCCTGCTTCCCTTCTTCTCTCTCTGCCTGCCTCTCTGCCTACTTGTGATCTCTGTCTGTCAAATAAATAAAATCTTAAAAAAAAAAAAATCCAGCTAGAGAACAACCATGGGGCAGAGAGAGATAGAGAGAGCCCTTACTTTCCTGCACATTTTACTGTATATTCAGAAATGGAAATCATTTATACTTTACATTAAATAAGCATGCTTCTTCTAGGCCTTAATGCCAGTGTCACAGGAAGCAGTTTCTGGGGTCTTTTGTGAGCAGTACTTTGTTAAAAGTCTGGTCTGTAGCCTGTCGAACTTCTCACCTGACTTCAGAGGTTGGGAATGATTTAGAGGCCGTGTGTGTGTGTGTGTGTGTGTGTATAGCTTTCCTAGGTTATCATCCAGATACTACATAGTGTTCTGACTCTGGTAAATATTTATTCTGTTTTCTAGATGTTAAAATCTAATTGCCCTAAAAGGCACATAAGCAACAGACTGCTTGTAGACCTGTGTATCCTCCTAGTGAGTTTATTTTACCGCTGAAAGTAATTGCAGACACATGTTCTAAGTTGGCTTTCTTTTTTTGAAATCAAGACTCTCTGTACAGCATGGTGACTATAGTTAATATTACCATATTTCATATTTGATAGTTGCTAAGAGAGTAAGTCTCAGAAGTTCTCATTACAAGTTGTAACTGTGTGGTGGCATATGCTAACTTAGACTTACTGGGATTATTTTGCAATATGTACGTGTATACCAGATCATTAAGTTGTATACCTGAAACTGATAGAATTTTATATGTCAGTTATATGTCAGTTTAAAAAAATCAAAACTTTCTGGGAATGAGCTTTCAGGAGGGTGCCTCAGTATGCCTGGGGACACAATTCCACAGATACCGTGCACCAAAAAGAGAACCCTTGCCATCAACAGCCCCTTCACATCTTTGAAATAGCTTCTATTTCGATTTTAACCCTCTTTGTCAGAGTACAGATATTCCTTTCTACTCCATCAATATTTACATTTCAAATGCTCCTTCGTTCTGGATTATTGTATAATTGAAGTCTTCCTTGATCACTTTCCTGACTTAAACTGGGTCCATAATTTAGTTTTAACTAATTCTTTAGAATTTACATAGCTTTGTTTTATTTCTCATCTGTGTGAACTTTTTAATGGCTTATCTGTGGCCACCTCTAGATTCCCAGATAACTTCTCTGACATCAGCTTTTTCCTGCTGTCAGAAAATATATGTACGGGAAACACGGGTAATTTTAATATGGATAAAGTGAATGAAATCATTTACCATTCCTAGTCATATCTACTCTTTTCAATTATCTTCCCTTCTGGCTTGGGGAGTTGGGAGCTGATTCTGTTTCTAGAGCTCTTGCTTCATACATCCGTGAGAGATATGTTGGGTAATTATACATGTTTCTGGTTATCCGAGCAGGCAGTTCATATTCATTGTGGCAGAGACAGTCCCTCAAGGCTGGTGCATGGCTGAATTTCAGGACAAGGGGCAGAGATGGGGGGAGACAGCTCTGAGAATTTTTTATCTGCCACCTTTCTAGTCCTTATTGGTCGTGCCTTCTAGATAAGAACTGGAGTGAATAGTTAACACAGAGCACTTACCATATGCCAGCTGCCATGCTAAGAAGTTTACCTACGGTATTTACTTTAATCCTCATGGCAAACTTATATGGTAGTTACTTTATTATTCTGTTTTTCAAAAGTGGAAACTGAGGCCTAGAAAGGTCAGGGCACCTGTCTAGGGTCACTTTAGTAAGTTTTGGAGCTATGAATGGAGTCCACGGCTATCTGACAAGGCCTGGGTTCCATGCAGTACATTCTGCATCTAATTTTGGAGCCTTCATGATCGTTCGGCTGTGCTGCCTAGGTGTCCTATATTGTGCTTCTCAAAATAATCCTGTACTATCTGGCTTGGTTCCCACAATAACCCTGGAACAGAGCTAAAGAGATGCAAGGGAAGCCCATTGCCCACCTTCTTGCCCATAGCCAGCATCTGGCATTGACTACATAGTGTCATCTCCATGTCTTTGTGGAGAAAGAACTAAAGCTTAGTTCCTACATCAAGCTCAGAAAATAAAAACCACATGTTACCCTTGTGCAATAGGAAGCGGAAAGCCTTCAACTGATAATGGGACCCAATGGAGAGGCCTGTTAACTTTGTGTTTGGGTCACATACTTTGTGTCCCTCTCATTAGAGAAAGGGGAAGTATAGAAACCTGAGATTTTCTGTGGAGATTAAAAAGTAAATGTTTTTAAAAACGTATTAGCTGGGGTGCCTGGGTGGCTCAGTGGGTTAAGCCTCTGCCTTCAGCTCAGGTCCTGATCCTATGGTCCTGGGATCGAGCTCCACATCAGGTTCTCTGCTTGGCGGGGAGCCTGCTTCCTTTTCTCTCTCTCACTGCCTGCCTCTCTGCCTACTTGTGATCTCTCTCTCTGCCAAATAAATTAAAAAAAAAAAAAAAGAAGTATCGGTAATGGAGATTACTGCAACAGTGTCATACGCTATTCACAATGAGACTATGGTTTGTAAATTCAGTGAATACATATGTCTAACAAGTAAGGGTTAAGTGTGTTGTCTCAGAATAGTAACATTGCATCACAACTTCTATGCCTGTATTATAGTCTAATTCCAATCCAAATGCACAAAGAACAGAATTTATGGCCAACTTGTAATATTTTTAAAACCCTTCCTCGGAACCTCCCTTCCTCCATTTTTTCTTGATTTCACATTGGAGCCAGCATTTCTTCAATAAGTTCTTCATATTCCTTGGGTTTTGAGTTATTATTTTATGTTGTTATAACATTTTGGCATATTGTGTTAATGTTTCATCTACTCCCCCTCCTTGATTTTATAGAACTGTACAATTTTCAAATCTGTGAGTGACTCAAAACTTATGAAAAATTCAATTTTCTAAATATAGACACTATTGCAAAGGAGAGGGAAATTTGGCTTGACTGGAGAGCCTTTACTTAGAATACAGAGCACTAGAAACCTTATGAACCTCATGGAGTAGGCAAGTTAAAAAACAATTTTGCAGTTGATCAGCAACAGCTTTATATCTTCTCTATGATTTCATAGGACCCAACATCTACATACCGTATCCTGTATTCATTTACAAGTGATCAGTTTCCATTAATTTTGTAAAAGTACCAAAAGGTGTGAGTCATCTAGTCTTCACAGGGCTCCCAGTGTTGCATATGTTAAGTGTTTCTGTGGATTTACTCTCTAAGTGATGCAGGGTAATCAGCAAGTCTTTGGGCATCTGATCTCACTGCATTTGTGACTGGATCATTTCTGTTACTATTACTCCTGCTCACTCCGGCCCTTCACTCCCCCCACCCCGCCGACTGTACCCATTCCTCTGTCATTCCCATTATGGTTGAACACGCTGAAGCTATTGGGAAACTTTAATGTCAAGGCAGCTCATGTTATAAGTTAGAGGCAATAAAACCACATAACACAGTGATTTTTTTTTTAATTAAAAAAAGCCAAGCTGTAACACAGTTGTATACAAGAATACTGCAACCTCTGCACTCAGCACTGGGGAGTTGCAACCACTGTGGCCTTACTCTTTTCTCCCTGACACCGTCTAAGCTGTGAACCTGTAATTCACACATAATCAATCACTAGCAGCTTGGCCATGTTTGAGTCAGATTGAGTTGGAATGATATTTACTCATTTATGCATTTAGCAGATATATATTGATAGGATACCAGGCATGTTGTTGGATGTTGAAACCTCAAACAGAAGAATCCTTGCACTGCCTTCCAGAATCTCAGCAGAACAAAGGGAAAAAGATGCAGTTGTAAGCCGTGCATAAAAGATGCTGGGTTCTGTTGCGGTACCTGCTCCAAGGGGATGACTTTTCTTCAGAAGTGTAGGGCTGGATCTGAATTTGGCCAGCGAGTCAGAGGGGGCCAGGCAGCTGAGGATGGGAGTGGGCTGACAGAAATCATTCTGAGGGCCCAGAGAGAACAGTGCAGTGTGAGTACCAAACAGGGCAGGTGGCATGTCTGTAGGACAGCTGGTAGTCCCCTGTGGCTGGTGTACATCGAGGGCCATGGACGAGGTCGGAGATGGACAGTGGAGGCTGGAGCCAGTTTAGGAATGGTCTTGTGGACCATGCTTGGTCCAGATGAATTTGCGTACTTTAGGGGGTTCTTTTAGAATGAGTACTCTGGGTATTTTGTAGAGAATGGGGATGTGGGGTGGGGGGCAGACACAGAAGCCCTGTGAACAACAACAACAAACTGTTGAATGAATCCTGGTGCAGGTTTAAGGTCTGAACTTGAACTGGTAAGAGTGGGGAAAGGAGGAGGAGGGGAGAAGTGGGGAGGGGATAGTGACTTTAAGGATGACTCCCAGATCTCTGGCTTGGGTGATTGAATGGAAAGAGGTGGCATTGTCCTGATTGTGAAGACAGAGGATTGTGGAGTCTGCAGGGCAAGCTGACGCACTTGTTGGCAAAGTTATGTGATGTGAGGCACCAGAGGCTCCTCCAGGGCTTGAGAGTCAATGGACTGTTGTACTGGCTGTGGTTCTAGAATTCAGGACAGAGGCTGAGCTGAAAATAAAAGCTTGCAAGCCTTCTTTGTGTTTCACGTTGTTGTGGAGGTGGTGATCTGCCTGGGAGAACACGTGGAGTGGGGAAAAAAAAGGATGATGGCCAAGACCGCAGGTGGAAGAAAAGGAGATGGGCTAGTGAGATTCAGTGAGGGAAGTTTTTGACAAGTGCCTGGACGCAAAGTGGCAGAAACCAGAGGCAAAGCAAAATGAGGGGCTTGATGGAAACAAGAGGAATAAAATAGAAAGAAGAAAGCAGCGAGCAGAGGGACGGGTCTGCCTTTTAACTTGCTTGTATCTATCTACACAGATGATAGTGGCTGTTCCTCATGCAGCTTTCTGTTCTGTCAATAAGCATGAAGGCCTGCATCTGGGAGGTGGGTGCAGTGGATAAGGGTAAAGAAAAAAGAAATAAAATCATGAAAAAACATGATCCTGGGTCTGAAGCTGCATGGGTGATTGAATTGCCATTTCTTATTTTTCTTTTCCACTCATTTATCTCCTTCATTGGCCGCAGGTCATGGGCACTTGGGAAAATGGGAAAGATGAAAGAGTGACTTTCTTGGTGGATAAAGTGCTCGGTTCTTCTAACAGACGTGTCTCATTGTATCCATGAATGGGCACGCTGGGGGGAAAAGTGATAAATGGCATATTATTTGGCAGTTTACAGAAACTGAGCTTTTATCGTGGTCATAGCATCTTAAGAGGGTTTGGACCTTTGAACCAATCCTATTATAGTTATAAGTGAATCTTTTGGCTCATTGGTATATTTGAGACATAGTTGAGTATAGTTTCCTGTAATTTTCACTTGCCATCAAAACAGGCCTTGTTATAGACAAACTAGAATATCTGGGGATGATGGAAATCATGACCATGTATTTTTGTTTATATCATACGTGTTAGTCCTCAGCCATTTTGGCTATAATTTTGACCTAAAGGCAGAATTATTCCAGTTATAGAGATGAAAGAACTGAGGTTCAAGGTTCGGATAACTGGACAGAGATAACACAGTTCATAAATGGCTCAGCTCCCAGGACCCAACCTGAAGCCTTCTGACATCAGATTCTAGGTTTCTTGCCACTCATAATGTTGCCTCTGTCTTCGTGAATAGCTACTAAAGGAAGATTAGCGGGTGGAACATTTCAGAGATTGTTTTTATTAGTCTGCTCAAGGCAACAACAGTAGAAACTGTGTTGGCTAGTCTGTATTTGATGGGCCGCAGGTTATTTATGCAAATGTATGTAATTAAGTTAGACTGGGGGAAAATCTTTCTTCACAAAATGAGCGCCTTTTTCTTTCCTTAGAAGCTTAAAAAAGACTCTGAGTTATAAAATATAAGGGTGAATATTTTAAACTGCAAAATTATGGTAGTTGAACTTGGTACTTGTGATGCAAAGTAAATTTGTTGTTGCAACAAATTCAGTTCAGTTGTTGGAATGACTGTTGTAGGTGAGGAGCATTCTGTGTGCACGTGTGTGTGCATGTGAAATAAAAACCAAATTAGTTTAAGCTATTGGTTTTCCCTTATAATATTATTCTTGTATATTCCAAATACATTGCATGACATAGCTTGCTTTATCTCACCAAAGCAGCTGTCGCGTTATCCATTTAATGCCAAAGGAATAAAACATTTGTCTTTAGCATTTTACATGTGAGCAGTGTAAAATGATGCAGGAAAAATCTAAAGGGTTTATTTTAGTTTTACAGCTTCTTTTTTAGCTCCTGGTATTCTAAAATTATGATTTACCTAGTTTTGCTACTTTAAATCAAATATTAGCTATTAAGATATAGGAATGTTAGACTCATGAGAACATGGAATTTTATGATGGTTTATAAAGTTTATGGTGCTATATTTTTTTTATTTCACAAAAAAATATCTATGAACCTTGCTAAATGGCAGTTTCCAGATGAAAGCAATTTCTAGCAAGGAGCAAAATGCTGGTACCAGTGCTTATCCTTAAATCTCAATTTCAAGCTTCACGGTGCCAATTTTACATGTTAGCTTCAGTAGGAAAAGTAGAATCTAAAGGGGCTTATGTTTTGTGACATTTGCTGTGTTGATCTTTTGTTACTGGTGCTGATTTTTAAAAATAACAGTACACTTATACATTTTAAAAAGTCTTATGAAAATGTTAGGCACCTGTCTTAATTCTAATAATTACTATTACACTTGGTGTATTATAGTGGCCTTAGTACAATATAATGGAGAAGGCACAGTAGAGGCATATGGAAATTTGGATAATAATATAAAGTAATATGGTATTTTATATATGATTTTATTGCATTTTATATTTATAATAATATGTGAGGAAACACAAATGAAGTAAAATGAAATTAATTTGGCCATTTCATGCCTCACGTGTCCCAGTTTCATCCAAATGCAAATATGATAATCCAGAGCTCAGAGTTAGTATTCTGTTGAGGTGATTTGACATATTGTATTTATTACCCACCACCTAGATAAATAATTGAGCTGCATTTCCTACTAATCTTCCCATGAGTATACATTTTAACATTCTGTACCAGGAGTTTTCATTGGCTGAAAAGAATAACTGAATTTTCTTTACCTCTTTTTATTTCCTACTGAATTTTGTTCAGACATTTTTATGCGAGTGTATACTTGACATGATAGAGCATGTCTAAATTAATAATCTAATTTGAATACCATAATTATGTGTATAGTTAGGGCTTGATTGAATAGAGTGTTTTTGCATATGTGTATATTCTTTCTCTTAGTGGATTTAGGAATTACATGTTTAATATTCAAAGTCCTAAACCTCCTTGCATTTACCAATAGGCACAGAGAGAAAAATGTAAACATTTTTACAAACAAAATTTAAAAGATGCACTTCCTTTTCACATATTAGGAGTTGACATATAACTGTCTACTGTAGCTTTTTCTTATATATAACAGATTGATAAATGCAGAAGTGGTTGAAAACTGGAATAGTGTCATATGTAGTGCCCAAATTGTCAGTGTTGAGGTCAGAAGTGTCCACTTTTATTTTTCTAAATAAAAAATAAAGATGTTTTCAAGTAAAATATTATAAATCTCTGTAAATATTTAAATGTATTCAGATGATATTAAGAATATTTTCTCCTGGGGCGCCTGGGTGGCTCAGTTGGTTGGACCACTGCCTTTAGCTCAGGTCATGATCCTGGAGTCCCTGAATGGAGTCCGACATCAGGCTCCCTGCTTGGCGGGGAGTCTGCTTCTCCCACTGACCTCTCTTCTCTCATGCTCTCTCTCTCTCTTTCTCTCTTTTAAATAAATAAAATAAAATCTTAAAAAAAAAAAAAAGAATATTTTTTCCTTTGCTTCATTATGTAATAGTCACTTTGCCTAAAATGTGTGTCTTAAACTTTACCATCAATGTGAAATGCTCAGTATCTCCAAAATAGAATTAAAACTAAAAGCTCTGGAGTCTCATTAAAAGCATACAGTATGGGGGCACGTGGGTGGCTCAATAGATTAAGTGGCTGCCTTGGGCTCAGGTTGTGGTCACAGGGTCCTGAGATCCAGCCCCACGTGAGTCTCTCTGCTTCTCCCTCTGCCCCTCCCTGTGCTCCTTCTCTCTTTCAGTCTCTCTCTCTCTCTCTCTCAAATAAATAAAATCTTAAAAAAAAAAAAAAGGAGCATACAGTATGGATAACAGCTTTTCAGGCTTTGTGCTGGGATATTTGGAACAGGATTATGAAATACTATGGTTGTTGAGAAAAATAAAATAAAATACCAAAGTGTTAAACTCACACTTAATTTAATGGTTTTTGCCACCACGGCTCTTAACCTTTCCCACTGGCTGAGTGATTTGCTAATAGTGGCATGTTGGGACCCGAATTATTATAGATCTTTTCTTTTAATAAATATTCAATAGCATTTTCAAAATTGTTCTCTTAGATGCAGTTCATAATAAACAGCCCAGTGCTGGCGATGAACATGCTTTTATACCATTTATAGCCATGGGCCACTTGGCATTTGGACCCTTTTACAGCTCTACATATCCTGAGAATTGTCAGCCTTGGATTAGAATAAGCCTCTTGCATCTCCACAGTTACAAGAAGAATAAAAAAAAATTCTCCTTTTCTTCTCCCTATAATATGCCAAGGCCTATGGTCAGAAAATCATCATTTCCTAGTTATAGGCTTTTTCTTTCTTGATGTTCTCACTCACTGCAGAAAGTAGTAACACAAAAGGCGTTGTTGAAATGTGAACGCGTTAGTTTGGGTTGATCTGTCTCACTCTCTTTCTAGTGAGAGCTGTGGTTCTCAGCTGGGGACGGAGAGACATCTGACAATGTCTGGAGACCGTTTTGGTTGTCATGACTGGGGAGAGGGATGTTACTGGCGGCACGAGTGGGTAGAGACCAGGAATGCCCTCCTCCATTCTGCAGTGCACAAAATAACCCTCTTTAGGGAAAAATTCTCTGACCCAAAATGTCAGTAGTGCTGAAGTGGAGAAACCCTGATCTAGAAAGTAGGGAATGTCTGTTTAATTTGCATTCTCTTGTTCAAGCAAATGAAAATGTGATAGATGGTCCTTAGAAAAAAATCCTTGCAATCAATATAATCATTTATTGAGCACTTAAGAAGTCCTGAAAACACAGGACATCGTGACATCGTTCCAGCCCTCAGGAGTTTATACTCTCTTTAAAGATGACTGGCAAATAAAATACTATTATTCAGTGTGATGTATGCTGTAATTAGAGGAATATGTGACATATTAAAAAGTAATTTTGATTTTATTTGCTAAAAGAAAGGACTATTCAGAAAAAATTTATGTTCTCTGGCTAGATGTGAAATTAGTCATTCGTGGGTAAAATTCTCTTTTTTCCTTGATGAGGAATAGGTTCCCTTTATTGCCTTTCTCTCCATTTCAACTGGTACTAATTTGAAACATCAGGAAAGAAGAGATATTGACATAAAAAGTGTTACTTTCGAAATTTAGGATATTAGTTTTTAATATCTTCATTCAGTTATAATTTACATGTCATGAAAATCTTCTGTTTTAAGGGTGCAACTAACTGGTCTTTAGTAAATGTAGAGAATTATGGAACTACCATCACATTCCAGGTTTAGGACTTTTCCATCACCCCAAAAAGATCCCTTGTGCCCATCTGTGGTCACTGTATTCCCATGGTCAACCCCAGGCAACCACTGCTGATCTTTCTGTCTCTTTCTCTTTTCTCACTTTCTTTCTCTATAGATTTGCCTTTTAGGAAATCTCTGGACATTTAATTTGGGATATTAATTTTTGCAAGTAAAAATGTAGTTTGATGTCTTCTTTTTGAAGGTTATCATGTTTATATTTTTCTTTATATATATATATATTTTTTTTTCTTTTTACCATTGCCACACCCAGCTATAGTGCAGGTTTGAGTATACTTTGTTATCAGAATTCTCAGAATAATCAGGTGGAAAATGTGGCAAAGGGGAAGATAAGCTTGTGTGTTTAATGCAGCATGTGTGCTACATCAAACAGTCCATGGTATGCCTGTTTTTCAGCTTTGACTAGTTTTGTTCCCTGTGAATCTGCCTACTAAAATAATGTCATTGAAATCATTGATAAGCTGACTGAGGTCAGATGAATACTTCATGATATGGGGAAACTACAAAAGAATTAAATCCAGAGAATTCCCCTGTCTGGAGAGTTGTGTAGGGGGACAGCAATCCCTTTAGGGACACATGTCTTTCAGAATTCAGCTTTTAGAAAGGTAATACAGTTTATATACTGTATGTTATGTAATAGTCCCATGTGATCCCAGGAAACAGTAGCTACTTCTTTTTTTTTTTTTTTGGAAACAGTAATTTCTGTTGCAAAATGCATGAATATTAACATTTAAGAAAACAGGATGACCAAATAACTTGATATCAGCTCAGGTCAGTTTTTAGAGTATATTCATTTGGTAGCAAAGGAACAAACCTTCAGAAATTTTTTTCAGAAAATTTGCATTTCAAAATTGTGGATAAAGGTTTGTGAACTTGCACTGTATCCCAGGATATTACATTTCAAATAATTGCACCTTCCTCTTTTCTACTCCCACCCTCCCATCCCCCCTGCCACACACACATTTCATACCATTTAGCCCTGAGTATACTTGTCTTGCTTTCACATCATTAGTTTCTCATCAGACTTGATAAAATGCCAAGTTAGCTGTTCAATTTTGGTGGAAGAAGGCCAGGTACAGATGTGTTACGGCCGCCAGATCTACATCCTCTTGTGGTTTATGGTTTTGCCTCCCTGTTATAGCCCTGGATTGTAGCCATGTTCATTTACTCCAGAACCCCTGGGGCCCAGGGGCCCAGAAGATGAAGTTAGTTTTGTGAGGTCAAAATGATATCCTTCAAGAAAAATCCAAAAGGAACAATGGCAGCTATCCAGGTAGCCCCAGACTCATGCGAAGTAATCCTCGCACCCATCGCAAAATCTCTAGGCAGTGAGATAGGAGATAAAGACATGAAGAATACAACGCATGGTATCTAGTGCATTCTCACATTGAAAGTAAGATGCTGGTACAAAGCGAGATACTTTAGACTTGTTCCAATTTCTTAAAAATTCTGCATAATCATATAATTTGCTTAATGGTACTTAGCGAGCTTCGTTAGTTTCTTTTCACATCTATTTATTTCACATAAATTTTGTGTCTTTATTAATTTCCAGATTCCAGTGGTGGTACTCAGGAAACTGTAACTCTATGACACCGGGGTTTAACTAATTTTCCATGGTATTCCTAAGTGGCTATGAATGTGAATGGATATTTTGATCGGTGTGTAAAATTTGCCCTTGCTGCATGTGAGTATGTGTGATGGCATGGCAATGTTACTTAGGCAGAACATACTGTAGGTTGGGGGGCCCATTTGCCACCGGGGGAGACCCAATTTCTGTAAATTAGAGGAAAGAACATAGTGCAGTGTTATACCAGCCTTGGGGAAAAACAGCAGGTTTTTAGGGACATCCAAGAATTTTGCCTTTTGGGAACTCAAGAACATCATCAAGTAATAAATTCTTGAAGATCAATGTGAGCTAATAGTCAGCTGAGTGAGTAAAGTAATTGGAGCATATAGTAAGGGTTACATTGCTACTGTTACTTTTTTTTAAAGTTCTTCATCACTTCAGTGTAATATCAACATTTCCTCTGAAGGTGAACCATCAATAGGAAAAGACATTGCATCATTGCCCCTTGGTAGTGGAAGTAGGCTCCTTGCCTTTTCCATCTGCAGCTTCATTCTTGGGTGTCTTGGTTCACATCCACCTCCTACTCCAGCTGCAGCGTCCTCGCAAGTATCATTTTCTCTCCTGTCTCCCAACTTTAAAGAGCTAAACTTGTCCCGCCTAGGTTTTGCACCTGTCTTTTCTTGCCAAGCACCTTTTTGAGTTTGCAAGCATTTCTTCTTATTACCACATTTCCTGTTGTAAAGGAGCTAACAGCCCACAGGGGCCTCACATTATCACTGCTGCATTCCCTTCCTTATTAAATACACCCCCCCTTTTTGTGTTCTGGTGATGCTTTACCCCTCTTTGGGGGCAGGTCATCTGATCTGTCTCACCTTTGTCTTTCTTCCACTGTCAGTCTAGCTGCCTTTAGAGCAGTGGTTCACCGTACTGACCGCATATGAGCATTGTTAGTGATGTCCAGGGCCTCCCCCAGTAATTCTGGTTAACAGGCCCTAGGGGGCCTTGACCTTGGTGTTTTGTTTTGTTTTTTAAAGTGGGGTCCACACCCAGGGTGGAGCCCAATGCGGGCTTGAACTCACAACCCTGAGATCAAGACCTGAGCTGAGATCAAAAGTCAACTGCCTGAGCCACCCAGGTGCCCCAGACCTTGGTGGTTTTTGAAAGGCACCTCCTCTCCGAAGCCCCACCTCAAGTAATGCAGCCATCACTGAGAATCACCCATTCAGAGGACATGATACCTGTCGGGTGCTGTGGGTCATAAGCCACTGTGGAAGGAGGAGGAGGGAAGTTGCAAAGATGAAAAGAGATTAAACAATGGCAACACTCCCTTATCCCTTTATTTACTTTGAGTTTTAGCTCAGGGGGAATAGGTTTCTCTGAGTGCCACCTACACCAGCCCAGTGTGGCAGCTTCTCTCCCCCTTGGACTGCTTTCCTATCTGTAAATCCCTGGCAGCCATGTCCCCCCAGCAGGACTGAAACCGCTGGAGGAGAGAAGTGTGCACTTTTCTCCTCATGAGGCTGGCCACAAGGGGCCTTATTTTCCTTTCATAACTATGGCCTCCTGCCTTGCGACCCACTATTTCCATTTTTCCTTTCTGTCACTCTCTCTAAACCAAAGCCTTGTGCCCTCCTCCCTCATTTGTTGTTAGTTTGAAACTCACTGCCATAAAGACACACACAGGAGACCCAATTAAAGTTCCAAGGTGGAGATTTTCACTTTGCTTTTTCCCTTGTGAGAAAGATGGGTGGCGGGGTCTTTGCTGGGAAACGATTGTAGAGAATATAATTTTTCTGAATTAGTGGGAGAAGGGAAGGCCACTACTAAAATTGAACTGCCATCTATTCACAATTTTCTTTTAGTTTTAATATACCTGTGGGTCTCTGAAATCCTTCCTTACAGAATAAGGAATTCAGAAGTTGGACAGAAATGCATTCTTTAAAAAGCCTCTTCTCTAGACTTTCTGTGGTCAGAATGCCTGTCCGTTTTCTGGAGAGCAGCACACAGGGGCCTTTGGATGGGCTCCGTTGTTCCACAGTTTCTAAAGGGGCTGAGAACACCTATAACATGAATAAATTTATAATGCTGTCTGAACCTGACTTTTTTGTTGTTAAGGGATATTTTGTTCTAAAGACAGTAATTTTATTTTTTTCAGTAAGTAGGAAAATTTAAGTGAGGTGATTTTTGTATTCATGAAAAGTATACACGACTAACTCTTTCAAGGACATCCCATGTGAAATTTGTAGAAAATCCAGTTGTGTGGGGAAAAAAAGAAAAAGAAGAAATGCCTCACTTCACTTCATAAACAACTAGGAAGATATAGGAATGATTTAAATGCCAGTTTTCTTTAATATAATGGGTTCAGTTTACAAAAATTTAAGACTTTCCTCTGAGCCACGGATATTGCACAAAAAAAATTCTGCCCCATGGTCATCCTATTGTGTGGTAAGAAATGGAACTTTTCATTCAGCCTCACGCATCCAGTGTGAGAACCTGGCCAAGGCTGGCCTTGGTGCAGGCCAGTTATTCATTAACATGTTCATCTATTCAGCATACATTGAGTTCCTACTGTGTGCTGGGCACCATGATAGGCAGTGGACAGAGCAGCCAACAAGCTACCTCTTCTGATGTTCTGGTGGGAGGAGATAACCACATAAAGAAGGGAGTATCAGCAAGTATTATGTTCTGAGCAGAGAAGTAAAATGTATTTATGTTATTAGAAATGACTGGGCAATTGGGGTGAGCCCTCTTGAGGGGGTAAAATTTAACCAGGGCTGGTGGGAATTCAGAGACCAGCTTCAGCAGGGCAGACCCAGGCAGCTGGAAGAGATGGGGAGGGCAGAGAGTTGAGGCTGGGTGCACGGCGGCAAGGAGCAGCATGGTCAGGTTTATATTTGAGGAAGGTCACTTTGAGGAGGACAGAAGGTGAACCGGAATCAGAGGCAGGGATGGTAGGGCCCCAGGCTGGAGCCCAGATCCTGGAACCAGGGTACCTGCTGGGAACAGAGTAGGCAGCATGCCAGCTGGATGATAAGAGGCTGATCTGGGGTTCCTCCTCTGTTCCTTGTCCAGACCCAGATTGAATCTTTCAGCCTGTTGAGGACACGAGCCTTAATTCATTTGCTAAAATGCTTATTAAAAATGCCAATTTCCAGAGACGCCTGGTTGGCTCTGTTGATTAAGGGTCTGCCTTGGGCTAAGATCATGATCCCAGGGTTCTGGGACTGAGCCCCAGGTTGGGCTCCCTGCTCAGCGGGAAGCCTGCTTCTCCCTCTGCCCCTCCCCCCTGTTGTATTTTCATGTGTGTTTTCTCTCTCCCATAAATCAATAAAATCTTTTTTTAAAAATGCCTATTTCCACAACCCATCCCAGTCTAGTGATATGGAGCGGGACACAGGATTTCATTAAGCTTCCAGGTGTCTGGTATTGTGGAGGATGTGGACCAATTTTTGAGAAATATTGTGTTTACAGACTGTGCTGTTATTTGAGTATCCAATTTAATTCTCTCCACAACTCTGTAAGAGAAGTGTGTTTTCTGTAGATTACAGATTAGGAAACAGGGTCAGTGTGATTGAGCATCAGGCCCAAGGTGACACGGGTGGTGCGTGTCATGACTGACAAAGCGATCTGCCTTTTGTGTGGCTAGCCCTGCCTATGTGAAAATGGGAAATGTGGCCCCTACGAAATTCAAAAACCTTTTCAGGTTAATATGTTTTATGAATGAACAGGATCCTTCTCTCAAACCCAAGACTCAATGCATCCCATCTTCGGATAGAACCAGAAAGTTTCCCTTTTTTAACTAGCTTTTCTTTTCTAAAGGAAAAGTTTGATTTTTTCTTTTTTCTTTTTTTTTTATTTTTTAAGTGGGTGTGGAGCCCAACCCAGGCCTTGAACTCATGACCCTGAGATCAAGACTGGAGCTGAGATCAAGAGTCAGAGGCTCAACTGACTGAGCCACCCAGGCACCCCTTAATTTTGTTTCTCAAAGGTAGAATTTTAAGCCCTCAAAATCCTCAAGTATATATATCTTAAGAAATATATATTGCAAAGGAGAGATTTGATCTTAATAGGTCTTTCTGGGGGTCTTTTTGCCTTTCTTTCCAGAAAAGAAATTAAGAGGGTTAAGGGGTAGCCTTTTTTTTTTTTTTAAATTATTACCCATAGACCTATAAACCCAACCATTATGCCTCACAGAAAATTATCGTGCTTTCAGTTGCCATGAATCATTTATTTCTTAAGTGGCTCTTGAACTGAGAGTTGTAAAAATGATGTTGAAGAGGTAGAGGAGGATGGCTGAGTGAAAAGTCTGCTGATGATCAGGACTCTTGTTTAAAAGCTAGCTTTGAAGCATATTTACTTAAATGAATTATCTGCCTGCCCCCGTATGAAAGTGTGAAGAAGTTTCCAGCTTCATTTTCTTCTGTTAAGAAATTGAATGTATTTATCTGGAAGATTTAATTTCATAACAGAGTGTATGTCGCCCTGATTTTTAAGCAGCATTCTGTAGCAGTTTGTTAGAGCTTCCATAACAAATACCACAGACACGGTGGTCTTAACCACAGAAATTTATTTTTGCCCAATTCTGAAGACTGGAGGTCCTAAACCAGTGGGTCTGCGAGTTCTGTTTCTCCCCAGGCCCCTCTCCTCCCTCTCTCCTTGGTTTGCAGATGGCCCTCCTTTTGCTGCCTCTTCACATCATCATCCCTCTGTGCGTGCGTGCCCCTGGTGTCTCTCTGCGTGTCCTAATGTCCTCCTCTTATAAGGACACCTGTCATATTGGATTAGGGCCCACCCTAATGACTTCATTTTTAACTTCATTATCTCTTTAAAGGTCCTAGCTCACATTCTAAGGTACTAGGTGTTAGAACTTCTGTGTATGAATTTTGGGGAAACACAGTTCAACTCATAAAAGCCCCCCACCCAGGGAAATACATAAAGAAGAGCATGAAAAAATGGACAAGAAACCATTTTCCCAGAGCAAGGTTCTGCCCCTCCCCCCAAACAACCCCCCCTTCCCCTACCACCCAGCCCCATGTCCTACCCTGCCCTGTTCCCCCTGCATCAGGCCGAGGGGAGGACCACTGCCAGCTGCCTGCCATAAGGTAAAGTCCTCCCCACTAGACTCCAGTGTGAACTGCCTGGCTCAGGCTGAGCCAATTGGAATGAGTTTCCTGGAAGTGATGAAGGGGGCTCTCCACCCGAAGCTTGCCTGCTAGGTCGTGTAGAGTTGGCAGGGGAGAGGCAGGCCTTTTTGTTTATAGACCCGGTCATGATTATCACAGCACAGATCGCAGCTTTGATGATGAACGCTCCTTCCTGAGGTAATTTTTATCAGCAGCCATCAGCTTCATTTGCTACTGCTTGGGGCACACTGTCCAGAGGGGCTCATTTCTTACATACAGGTTTTCCCAGGGGCACGTTTTGTTGCTTGGAGTTGGTGGTCAGTCTCATTCCTATCACTAATGGTGTCAGGTGGGCTCAGAGCCACCTCTGGGGATAGAGCATGCAAGACAAGCCATCCTGTCGTGAAGGCAGAATGTCCCCCATCTGTGCCTGCATTTATTTGTATGTAAGGGAAAGAGGTGCTTCTGTGACAAGCTTGAAAGGGAAAGAAAACTAAAGGTTTAACGGCAGTTTAAAAAACAGTGCATTTGTAAGGGGGAGAGACTTTGGCTTTTTGATCTTCCTTAAAGCATCGATGTGTTAATTACGTAGATTGGAAAGTCCAGAAATAGATATATATGTCCTAGAACATACTACAGCTTATAAAGTAATAACATGCTATTTGTTATGCATACTCACTGATTTCTAGATGTATGACTACCCTCAAGCTTTTTAAAAATTGATTTTACTAGTTTGTCCCCCTAAGCCCCAATGGCATCCTTGATTCCTGGTTTGCCCACTGAAGGGAGGACGAGTTACCCAGGGCAGCCTTGGGTCATGGATCTGGTCTCTTCTGTTTCTGTGTAGCTAGTTTTGGGGGTGCCAAAAGGCTGCATATTGTTAGTGTATTATCTTCTTGGTTTGATATTTGGTTCTGTTCAGTATATGTTTTGGAGTCCTCATTAATCAAACATTTTTTGAAAACCAAGTATTTTTCAAACACACTAATGTATATTATCAAAGCCCTGCAGTTCTTACTTTGAAGGGAAGAAATCTCGTTGAAGCCGTGGCATGACTTGCCTGTAAGCTAGAAAGTCTCTGAGTTGGTACTTAACAGGAGGTCTGATGGAAGTCATGTTCTGAGCTCACTCCCTCTTTTCCTGTGATTTTCCTATTAAATCTCACCATCACAAGAAATAGATACTAGTTTTGAAATCAGAGGTTAAAGAAGGAATCATTAAATCAAATCACATGCCCTCTGACTTAATTAAAATTGTATACATCCCACACTTGACTTGAGAAATAGGCTTCTTCATTGTTGTTGTTTCTTTTTGTTGTTGTTGTTTCATTTTTGTTTGTTGTATGATGTTAGGAAAAGCATCCTGCTAAAGGATAGGCTTAATTTATAAACTTGTAACACTATTGCAGTTGTCTAATCAGTTCTGTTATCAGGTAAAAATTTGGACTGAGGTTAAGCTAAGGTTGCTAGGCTAAGGTTGCTGAATCTGTAGAGGAACATCAACATCTGATGGTTACATATGTTCAAACTTAGAGGGTTTTTTGTTTTGTTTTTTTTTTGCTTCACTTTGTGATACAACTTTTGTGGTACAATTTATTGATAAAATTTCCCATTTGCTGTTGGTAGTTTCATTGACCCTAGCATTTGTCAGGTCCCGCTGTGAATAGTTTATCCATATGTGTGTATTCTCAACCAGATCATGGAGGAGAAGAATTATGTTTAGTGCCTTTTTTCAGAGTCCCCCCCCCCCCCCTTCTGCCAGTCTTATCTTTTCCTGTAATCTTTGCCTTACTTAATGTCACCCATTCAGTAGACTAGGCCAATAACACAGGAAGTCACTCTTTTTTTTTAAATTAAGTTTTTAATTTTAATTTCAGTTAACATATGGTGTTATATTAGTTTCATGTGTACAATATATGTGATTCAACAATTCTGTACACTACTCAGTGCTCATCATGATAAGTGTAATCTTTAATCCCCCTCACCTATTTCACCCATCCCCCTACCCACCTCCCCTCTGGTGACCACCCATTTGTTCTCTATAGTTAAGAGTCTGTTCCTTCGTTTGTCTGTCTTCCCCCCACCTTTGTTCATTTGTTTTCTTAAATTGCACACATAGGTGAAATCATTTGGCATTTGTCTTTCTCTGACCTACTTCACTTAGTATCACACTCTCTAGATCCATGTTGTTGCAAATGGCAAGATTTCATTCTTTTTATGGCTGAATAATACTGCTCTGTGTGTGTGTGTGTGTGTACTACTTCTTTCTCCATTTACCATTGATGGACACTTGGGCTACCTCCATAATCTGGCTACTGTAAATAATGCTGCAGTAAACTGCATTGTATGCATGTATCTCTTTGAATTTGTGTTTTTTTATTTTGGAGGTAAATACCCAGTAGTATGATTGCTGGATCATAAGGTAGTTCTATTTTTGAGGCACCTCTGTACTGTTTTCTGCAGTGGCTGCACCAGTTTGCATTCCCACCAGCCGTGCATGAGGGTTCCTTTTTCTCTATATCCTCACCAACACTTATTTCTTGTACTTTTGATTTTAGTCATTCTGACAGGTGGGAGGTGATATCTCGTTATAGTTTTGATTTGCATTTCCCTGATGGTGAGTGAATCTTTTCATGTGTCTGTTGGCATCTGTATTTCTTCTTTGGAGTGTCGGCTCATGTCTTGTGCTGATTTTTAAGTTGGGTTGTTTTTTGAGTGTTGAGTTGTATCAGTCTTTTGGATATTTTGGATATTGACCTGTTATTGGATATGTCATTTGCAAATATCTTCTCCCATTTAGTGGGTCGCCTTTTAGTTTTGCTGATTGTTTCTTTCTCTGTGCAAAAGCTGTTTATTTTGATGAAATCCCAATAGTTTATTTTTGTTTTTATTTCCCTTGCCTCAGAAACATATCTAGAAAAATGTTGCTACCGCTGATGTCAGACATTACTGCCTCTGCTCTCTTCTAGGATTTTTATGCTTTCAGGTTCAATTTAGGTCTTGATACCTCTTTTTTCTTCATAGCCCTTGGCCCACAAGTTTTGTGCACCATATCTATTAAATATTGAGTCAGTATTTCCATTTCAAATCCCTCTGTCATTCTCTTAGTTTAGAATGTTATCATCTGGGTGACATATGCCCCAGTATTATTTTTGAAGTCCTCCAATTGGTCTCTATTATGCCAAACATAGCCAGAACTATACTGTTTTCTACCCTAGTATCAGGGAAAATGACCTAATATGCATATTTGTTCATGTCATCCTTTAAAATTTTCCATTGATTTTTCTGAATGTGGCCTCCTAGAAAGTGTGGTATACAAAATCTTTAGTGATCTGAGACTCTGATGGGCAATTCAGCTCATTTCTTACACTCACCTGTGTGTTCTAGTTATACAGCAAGTCAGAGTCTCCCAAATGTGGCCCGAGACTTTGCATAACTCCCTAAATCCCTTAACAGACTCTTTCGTCTTCAGGTGTCCCTTTCTCTGAGCAGCTGACCCTGATTGTACAACCACCCTAACCTAACCTCATTTAGATAATCTCTTATGGCATTCCCATAATGCTCTATTATATCCCCTTTAATGAGTGACTCACACTCTTGTAATTGCCTTGTTAGTGGTCTTTCTTTCTCCCAGTGGACTATGAGTTCCTTGAAGGTAGACATCACACCTTATTAATGTTTATTTCCCCAGTGTCTAGCATTGAATCTACTCTCTAGTAACCAATCAAGTAATTGCTAAATTGATCTGAAATGAAGATAAAAGTAGGATGGGCGGATGTTATTATATAGACACGAAATGGAGAGTAAGGATCAATGCCTGCCAGTTTTAACAGTTTACATGCATTTTATGACATTTTACACAATTTGTTATCATTTTCTCACTTGTTTCTCCTGCTAAGCCTGTGAAATTCATAGAACAATTAGCATTTTCTTTGTAGTATTGAAAGTGAAGACTGAAAGCTAGTACATTACTTGCTTGTATAAATCAGAAAGCTTGGGAGTTTGTGGAGACTCCAACCTAAGTCTCCAGTCGTGAGGTCCATGGTGACATTTCAGTCAATCCCAGAAATGCCCTACAGGAGAGTAAAGTCACTATATATATTATATATTTTGACACATATATAAATATTAAGGCTAGATTGGAAATTCCTTGAGGGCATTTAGCGTGTTCTTCTGCCTGCCAGTGTGTTATCTGGGGCAAGTAACATACCCTATCTGTTTCATTGTCCCCCTACAAATAACAGAATTTATCTCATAGAGTGTTTTTGAGAAATAAAACAGCTACTACATAGAAAGCATCAGTATAGTACCTGGCACATAATAAGAGCTACATAATGCTTAAATGTTTTTATAGTCACTCCGAGGACATATGCTAAAGGTACTGAATATTTGTGGAATGTTATGGATTAATAAAGCAGAGTGGGAATTTGAGAAGTTTCATGGGAAAAAGTTCATGAAGACTGTGAGATAGATCATCATTGTGTTCCTATACATGAGGGGAATTAGACAATTGCTTTAGATTATTTTACATAATATTAAAAAATACCATTTACATTAGCAACAGAGAGTACAAAAGATCTAAGGATGGAAAAATCTTACCTTTATGAAGAGAAGTATGAAACTTTATTAAAACAGATAAAAGACCAAGAAATAGAAAGACATACACTGTTCATGGATTGAACAGTACAGGAAAGATGCAGTCATTCTCCAATTTAATCTATAATTGTGATGCAGTTTTCATCAACGTCTTCATAGGTTTTGTTGTTTGTTTTTTATTTCATGAGCTTTGAGGGGGGCATCTCTCACATTTCTACATGTCTTGCAAGCAGAAGTACATGCCTTTTTGTTCTGAGCTATTTTTTCAAGGATGATGTTTGTCATATGAACAGCCTTAGAAGTTAGTGTCTTTGTTCAGACCAAAGGGTAGGGTTATTTATTGTTCATTACAGTAAAGATAATGTCTTCCTTCATGGTAGGGCTCCATTATGAACAATTCTTATTGTCTAAACTCAGGGTTCTCTAGATGTAATGCGAGCCCACTGTATACACAGCATCCGTACTTGAACACCAAGCAGAAGTGACTAACCATAAAACTCATGCTGCTTGTTATGCTGCAAATAATAAAATCCTTTGGCTCTCTGACCCAGGAGTTTTGTATCTTCTTACGGTATCTGTGAATATTGGCAAGCCAACTTGTTAGCTTACAAGTTGGATAAAATCTCAGAACCTTTACAGTTCTTGACAGAGTTGTGATAAATCTCCTCTTATAAACATAATTTAGCATAATGAATTTCAAGAGGAGCAGTTAAGAATTTGATACAATGATTTCTCAAAATGCTGAGAACAAATAGACCAGTTATTGCCTGGAAAGAGACTCCAGTTGTTTGCTGATTTAACTCTCCCTCCCTTCCAAGGATGACTACTGAACTTCCTCAGTTGTCCAAAGCCTTTTGTTTTGGCATTTTTGGTAATAACTTTTCCAAGCCCTTCCTAGAACTTAGCATCTCTGGTTCTTTCTGATGGCATGGTAAGCTAGCTTTTCTCTGAATGTGTGTGGTGGTTTTGTTTTGTTTAAATGTTTGCTTGACAAGGCAGATTTAGTTGATTTCTTTCAAGTCTTAACACTTCGCAACAATTTTTCCAGTTGTCCTTACCCATTTGTCTGTGATTGCAACCAAAGGTATTATTGTCATTTTGCAATTTCTGCATAGCGGAGGAGCACATTAGGATTATACACATTAGAGGAAGAACCAGGTCAAAAAAGTTCCCCATTAAAAATGATTTCATTTTATATAATTTTATGAATATATGTAAAAGATGATAGCTTATATATATATATTAAGATTTCATTTATTTATTTATTTGTCAGAGAGAAAGAGAGTATGCACAAGCAGGCAGAGTGGCAGGCAGAGGTGGAGAGAGAAGCAGGCTCCCTGCTGAGCAAGGAACCCAATATGGAACTCCATCCCAGGATGCTGGGACCATGACCTGAGCTGAAGGCAGCGGCTTAACCGACTGAGCCACTCAGGTGTCCCACCTTATATATTTTTGTGTCCTTAGAAAGTCCTTCTGATCCTGAGGTTGTAGGAGGGCTTCCATGGTCTTCTCAATGTTCTATGGTTTTGTGTTTATCTGAGATTGATGTTTGTATAAGATTGTATGGTGGAATATAATAATTACATGACTAACTAGTTGCTTTAGGATTTTTAATAATAATATGCAAGCATTTTAAAGGAAGACATTGGTGATTTATTCTCAGACTAGGAGACTTGGAAACTTGGAAATGGTTTAAGTTAGAGCATATGATTTCTAGGTTAAACATATTAAATAAACTCATGAAAAATAAACACACTCACACATACATACCCTTTTTTCTCCTTCCCAATAAGTGAGAATAAGAACTACTGATGTTGGTCCTGAACTACTTTAATGTAGTCTTGCCTGAAGATAGAAAATGAACTATCTGACTTTTTATAGTGCTCCCAGGTACAAATTCTGATTTATAGTATGTAATAGCTATTAAATAGAGCAGAATCCTCTTTTTTAAATAGCCCATATATCCTGGCCAGACTAAAGATTATGACTGCTTACCAGAAGAATTAGAATTGTATGTGGGGGGGAAAAAAATCATAAAACATAGTTGACCAAAATGCATCCTTTCATTTTCAGGCATTCAAAGACTTTGAATATTGACAGTTTACTTAAGTTTACCAGACTGTATTAACAGTTCTGTTTTGTGTATGAAAGACATATTCAGACTAAAGAGACCCCAATTTATTCAGTCTTGTAGGCCCCAGGCAGCCAGAGATGGCTTTGTCACACCTCAGTTCTATAGGGATGTCTTCTGTGTCCTTTTCACCTAAAGGGAAAATATGTCTCTGTTCCGTACTATACGTTCCTCTCCATTGACTAGTTCTGTTCTTTGGAGATAGGTAGGGGAATGTACTATTTGCTTCATAAGCAGATTTTACAGTGGGCTAGTTTTGGACTTGCATATTGAGTGCAGAATGGACTCTTATTATTCTAGTAATGGACTTGGTTACTCACAGAACACAGCGCACCTTTTCATGAGTTTAATGCTTCTGTGAGTTACTTAAATTTTTTGTGCTACATGTCACCTCACTGTTAGTTTTCTTTATAGGATGCTTTTTGCCAGATTGGCTGTGAGTCAAACTGGTTGATGAAGCTTAATTTTGCTAAATCTCCAGAATGGCTTGTTAATCCTTACTTTACATTTCATTGAGTGCTGTACCATGCAGTTTCCTTCTGTTCATCCAGGGAAGAGAAAGGCTATGTGAAGTAATAACAGGATGAATTTGGAGACTACCCTAAGGAATTGCCATTTGCTTCTAATTGGCAAGTGAAGCACAAAATCCAAACCCTGATTCTTCCAGAACTATTCCAAGTAAATGCCCAGCTGCCTTAACTCAGAGCTGCTCTTAAATTGTTTAAAGTGCTTTATCTAGTTGAAGGTTATTCTAATTTACACATTTCTTGGGACTTTCTAAAGTTCATGTGATTCTGACACTTTCCTAATTAAAAATTTTAAGAGTAACCTTTTATATTGAACTGTAAAAAAGAATTTCTGTCAAAAACAGACTTCATCTCCATGTATTTTAGGCAGACTTTTATTTACATTTAGTAGTGTTTTTGCCACTCTGCCCATCTCATCTAAAATAAATGGTTGTAATTGGTTGGTTAAGGGGAAATAGATGTAATGTTAGGACCTGTCTGCTCTCTCGTGATGACTGCCATCCTTTAGCATACATCTGGTTCTCTTAAACTCTGTAAAGAGGCTGTTTGGGAGAAAAGCTTTCAGATAATATAAATATAAGACCTGTGCAGCTACTTCTTACAGACGGGTTAGGAAAGAAAGACACCTTCAAATAATGACTGAAGTAGGAAAAAAAAAAAACAAAACGAAAAACCTCACTATTCTACATAATCAGCTGCAAAACATGAACCACAGGGATAAAGTCCCTTTCTTCTTCTTGAAAACTTTTGAGATTAAAAGCTAATTATAGAAGTTGGGCATTTTTGGAGAGCACTTAAAACATACTCTTCATAAATTGGTTTTCTTATTTGTTAAATGCCATGCCACAGTTTTTAAGTTTCTCTTAAGGTTTTCTGATAAGTATTCTAAATTAATTTCATGTAAACTTCTGCTACTACTTGATGTGACTTCTACAACATAGTAAATGCAATTTCCTTACTTGATTAGGTTTCTCATTTTAACCTCAAAATTAAAGGAAGGATGATTTCTGTTTCTGAGAAGGTGGAGTGAACATACTTTTTTATTTTGTTCCTGTTATCCCCACAATATACAACTGAAAACCCAGGACACTTTATGTCAAACAAACTTAAGAAGATGTGAAAGATGGAGAGAAGCAGCAGAACATCAGTGGACCTCAAGACCCAAGGAATGACACAGTGATTAGTATGTGGGTTTTCTTTTGGCCTCATATATCCCACATTTGGAGCTAGAGAAGCCAGCAATCGAGAAACACCAGTGGGTGGAACAGACAAAATGACAACAACAAAAGTCTGCTGTCTCTAGCCCAGGGACCAAAAGAGGGACACCCCATCAAGGTAGAAAACTTTTAGGTCACAACTTCTGTTTTCTAGCCAAACATCCTGATTCTCATTCTCTCTCTCTCTCACACACACACACACCACACACACACACACAACAAACTGTGGCCCGACCTTCCCAGCTAAGGCTGATTGGGAAGCTGAGATTTCCACACTTGCCAGGTTCTAGGGAGGCATGCAAGCCCCCTGCACTGGGCAGTGTCACGGAAGACTGAGTAATAGGAAGCCAAGACTTTGATTTTTGCTGAGCCTTTACAAAACCTGCCACCTCCACATCTATGTATAAGTGGAAACCACAAGAGGAATCTTGATCATCGTCCCCACCCCTAGGGTGGTGTCAGCAGCGTCTGTGTTGGAAGCAGTAACACTACTCCTCCCAGCCAGGAAGGTGTCAGGAGGGGCCCAGAGGAGAGCCCAAAGTGCTCCCTGGCCAGCAGCATGGAGGAACCCCTCTCTCAGGTGTCAGTGGAGGTGTAGGGGGCACGTGATTCTACCCCAACCTAGTAGTGATAACACAGTGTCCGTCCTCCATTGTTGCCATGGTATCAGAGGAAGGCAGCTAAAACAGAAGATTTACATAAGATCCAGAGTGTCACCATACCCCAAACATCCAGGTTTGAGTAAAAATCACTTGAAAATGAAAAACAATGAAAAGAAAGACAATCACTAGAGGCCAACACTGAGATGACAGAGGTATTGAACCAGTCATCATGAAAAGACGTTGTTGAGCAATTATGAATATGCAGGATACACATGAAAAATGGAAAGTCTCATCAAAGAAATAGGGAATTTGGGACACTTGGGTGGCTCAGTCAGTTAAGCATCAGCCTTCCGCTTAAGTCATGATCCCAGGGTCCTGGGATTGAGTTCCACATCGGGCTCCTTGCTCAGTGGGAAGCCTGCTTCTCCCTCTGCCTGCCGCTCCCCCTGCACGTGCTCTCTGTCTCTCTGACAAGTAAATAAAGGAAATCTTTAAAAAAAAAAAAAAAGGAAATTTAATGAAGAACCTAATGGGCATCTTAAACTGGAAAAATACAACAACCAAGGTAGAAATCTCAGTCTATGGGTTCAACAGCACAATGGCAATGATGGAGGAAAGAGTCAATGCCGTGAAGAGAGAATAATAGAAATTATGCAGTCTGAAGAAAGAGGGATTATGGATTTAAATGTAAAGAATAAAAGTATAAAACTCTTGGGAAGAGATAGGAATAGAACTTTAAGATGTAGAGCTAGGTATAAAGGTCTCAGACTTGACACCAGAAAGTATGATCTTATAAAAGGAAAATTTGATAAACTGGATGTAGTCAAAATGAAACACTTTTGCTCTCCAGAGGATTCTATTAAATGAAGAAAAACTCCTGAGTGAGGAAGAATCTTTGCAAGCCATGTGTTTAATAAAGGACTAATGAAACTCAACAATACAAAGAAACAAACAATGCAATAAGAAAATGAAAGAACTAGACCTTTCACTGAAGAAGGTATGCAGATGGCAAATAAACACATGGAAAGATGTTCAGGGCGTGCCTCGGTGGCTCCGTGGGTTAGGCATCTGCCTTCAGTCATGAGCCCAGGGTCCTGAGATTGAGTCCTGCCTCAGGTTCCCAGCTCGGTGGGGAGTTGGCTTCTCCCTCTCCCTCTGCTCCTCCCCCCTGCTTGTGCTCTCTCTATCTCTGTCTCACTCTTTCTCAAATAAATAAGTAAAATCTTTTAAAAAAGAAAAGAGGTTCAACATCATTAGCATTCTTTTTCAATGATTGACTCTTCTGCCTCCTTGTGTAGGCTGTTAATTTCGTCTCCAAGTATGTTTCTGGAGCAAGGTGCTGACCTCAGAAAGTTTAAGCATTTTCCCCAGGCCACAGGGGAGTCAACCGGGGAATGATAGTCCAGGTCTTTGCTATCCAAATCCCATCTTACTCCCACCTCCTCAGAAACCCTCAAACCTCATCCTCAAGCCTGTTGTGTTGACCTACTTAATGTTGGCTGGCAAAGTATTCTTTTTTAAAATTTATATTAGCATTCATTAAAACATTGTGAGGTATGTAAAAATCCAAATTTCTAGCTTCTCTGAGGAAAACACAGAAAATCTGCCCACCTTGGGTTCACATGCCCAAATTCCCCCAGAAAGTTTGGATACCTATGCTTGGTGACTGGCTCTTTAAAAGAGGGATGTTTGCCACAGGCCTCCCCACTCCTTATTGCCCCCGGAAAACGCAGCCAGTCAGCAGCTTTTTATCATCGTGTAGCACTGTTGTTTTTCTTAAAGCAGATTGGGGGAAAGTCACATTTTAACCCCCTTCTCTACCAAATCATAGACCTAAGAAGGCTTTGGGTTCCTTTGGTACATTTCACTAATGTGGTACCTGCCTGACAGGCGTCAGCACTTGAATTTATGACTCTTGCCCTTCCTGATGCTGTAATGCTGTTACCTCTGCTAGGACCATGTTCTCCCTCCCTCAGCTCGCCTGCCCAGATGGGACTTATTCTGCCAAGTTTATGCAGCCTTCCTGATCTCTTCGGTAAGAAATCTGTTGCTGTCTTTCTGTCTTTCCTTCTCTCTCTCTCTCTCTCCCTCCTCCCTCTCCCCTCCTTCTCTCTCCCTTCCTTTCTTCCTTTTCTTTTTTTTCTCTTTCTCTCTCTCTCTTTCCCCTCCCTCCATTTGTTTGTTTGTTTGTTTCTTTCTTTCCATACAAGCCACATTTCTTCATCATGGCTTTCATGTTCTACCTTTTATTTTAGCAGTTTGTATAGTTGTATCTTCCCTAATTATAAAGTAAAGTCCTATTTCTGAAAACCTATGTTATTTGAGAATTTGCAATTCTAAGACTTCGGTGTAGTTGGAGGAGTGGATACCATTTGACCATCTATGAAAGTTATTCACTAAAATGAAATCGATATACCTGGAAGAGAATATGTCTTCTTTGGCATTTCTTAAATCAGCAAGAATGGGTGTTATGCAGTTACTATCTTCATTGTTGCAGATACTTTAACTGTCCTCACTAAGGACAGTTAGCTTCTGGTAGTTCTATCTGGAGTTTCAGTTAGGTGCTTATAATTTGGTTTGATGGTATATAATATGCACAGTAAGAGCTAATATTTCTTCTGCATCTAGTTTTCTGGGAAAATATTCAAGCTGTTTTCAGTTTTATAACTCAGAGACCCCAACTGCTTCCTGTGGGGCCCAACCCTGAGTGTCTCCCCCGATTCTCAGATATTCAGTCTGGAGTAGTTGACCTAGTAGGAAATAGGAGTAAAGAATTCCAGAGAAGGGAAATTTACCGTGAGGGAAGGATTCATAAATTATTCATATCGATAAACTTTGTTGTACTTAGCACATTTTTGTTACAGAGCAGACATTGAGAAGTGAACTGGTTATGTTCCATATTGAACTCCTATGTAATTCGATATTGTCTCAGGATAATGGTATTGCAAAAGATATTATGATTAGAAGTTTGTTTTGTTTGCTTCCTGATCAAAGAGTAGGGGACAGGAGGTGGCCTTGTTTGTACAAATCGTGTTAGGATTGAGGGGTGATTAAAGATCCCAAGAGGAAGACAGCCTGCTAGGCTCGGCATGTGACTGGTGCTGACAGAAAAGAAGGGGGGGGCAGGTTTCAGGAATGGAGAGTCTGCTGGGCTCTAATCTGCAGACTCCTGCCCACTTCACAGCCCGCTGCTTATCCGCCTTATCTTTATTCAAAGGGAAGATCTGAGAAGGCTGAGACCTGGCTGGGGTTTCACCAGACCAGGGGATCAGCAACTGCTTAGCTTACAATGCCTCTGGGGGTGAAACTGGAGCATTTGCAGGAGGGAAGGAAGACAATGGAGAAGTGAGCCACAGAGTGTTAAATAGAGTAAGGGTTGAGAGGGTAAGAGCTTGTGGTCTGGAGCCAGACTTCTGCTGTATGTCTACTTCCCACCCACTTCCCATACTTGCTCTGTGACCTTGAGCAAATAATGAATCTCTCACTACTTCAGTTTCCTCATCTGTAAAAGGGGATAATAATCATATTTCCTTCATCAGACTGTTGGCCTATGAAAAGTGCATGGAACAGTGCCTGCTATGTGTCGTCAGCCCACTGGCAGTGTTGGCTCTTCTAGGAGGGAGGGCTCACAGGGCAAAGGCAGAAGACAGGCCTGCTCTCTCCTGCACCAAACGGTCAATGTTTCCTTTCATAAATAGCAACATCTCTGCACTGGACATTTTTTTCTTTTTCTTTTTTTATTTGTCAATTGCTCTTTTTATTCTGTACCTGCAAGGTCATCTGAAACAGCTTGTCTTTTAATGGAGCCTGGGAACTAACTTAGATACAAATAAGGAAGGATAAAGAATGCCAGTCAAAGCTACACATGCTTTTGGGACCCTTATTGTATGAGTGTTCTCAGACATCTCTTTGCAGGCTGGCTTCCAACCTTAGCTGTTTTTTCAGGGTTAGTCTTTGCACTAAACTCAAATATCTACTCATTTCCAAAATACAGCCATTCCTGACTTATAAAATGTTAGGAAGATCTTTGCCCCTGTTGGAAAACACCTTAGTTCTTATCCCCACTTTCCTAAGGACTAGAAGAGAAAAACCTTCCTATTAACTGTGAAATTGACCTCAATTCTTTTCAAGATATCTACCTCTATATTTATTTTTTAGAGAGAGAGCATGAGCAGAGGGGACGGGCACAGAGAGAAGTAAACTCCCCACTGACAGGGAACGCGATGATGCAGGATTTGATCCCAGGACCCTGGGATCATGACCTGAGCTGAAGGCAGACACCTAACTGACTGAGCCACCCAGGTGCCCACAAGATATTTGTTTTTAAAGTATCTTTAGTAATAGATTGAAATATTTTTGCAAGTGATTTTATTATACAGATGAAAAACTTGTCACCTTATCTTAAGAAACAAGTACATGAGAAATAACATGGGACTGAGTAATTTGAACCCAGAAACTCTAGCATTAAAAGAAATACCCTATATTATGCTTAGCGAAATAAGTCAATGGGAAAAAGACAACTATCATATGATCTCCCTGATATGAGGAAGTGGAGATGCAACGTGGGGGGTTTGGGGTTAGGAAAAGAATAAATGAAACAAGATGGGATCGGAAGGGAGACAAACCATAAGAGACTCTTAATGTCACAAAACAAACTGAGGGAGGCCGGGGGGGGGGGGGGGGGGGGGGGGGGGGGGTTATGGACATTGGGGAGGGCATGTGCTATGGTGAGTGCTGTGAAGTGTGTAAACCTGGCGATTCACAGACCTATACCCCTGGGGATAATAATACATTATATGTTTTTTTTTTAAAGATTTTATTTATTTATTTGTTAGAGAGTGAGCACAGGCAGACAGAGAGGCAGGCAGAGGGAGAAGCAGGCTCCCTGCTGAGCAAGGAGCCCGATGTGGGACTCGATCCCAGGACGCTGGGATCATGACCTGAGCCGAAGGCAGCCGCTTAACCAACTGAGCCACCCAGGCATCCCACATTATATGTTTGTTAAAAATTAAAAAAAAAAAAAAAGGAAAAAATGGGGGGGGGAAAATACCGTAGCAGGAGTGCCTGGGTGGCTCAGTTGGTTAAGCATCCAACTCCTCATTTCAGCTCAGGTCATGATATCAGCATCATGAGACCCAGCCTTGTGTTGGCTCAGTGCTGGGCATGGAACCTGCTTCAGATTCTGTCTCTCCCTCTCTCTCTGCCCCTCTCCCTACTTGCAGGCACACATACACACACACACACACACACTCTCTCTCTCTAAAGAAAAAAAGAAAGACCCTAGCAGACAGTTTCTATATTTTTCCTAATTCTATATGTCAAGAGGCTTCCTAAGTACATTTGTAACAATGATCCTGTAAGGAAAAGTATTTTTGAGTTCAGGAGTTTTCATTGACCCAGTTGCATTCATGTGGCCTGGATTCCTGGGCCAGGCAGGCAGTGGTAGGCATGGTTATCCCCCAGCTGAACAAGATGAGAGAGTCCTGTCTTCAAGGAGCTGCTCTTCCAGCCCCAGGTGTGGTTCCCTGGAGTGGATTTAGGGATGGAGGAGCAAGAGCAGACTGAGTCATGAGAAGAGGCATTCCCATTGCCAGGGAGAAGATTGGGCCTGAGAAGCAGACATAGGAGTGAAGGAGGTTTAAAGGCTCTTGAGATGGCAGGCAAGGTTGCTGTGAGGAGATCTGACTGCCCCTGATTCTCTGATATCCTCTCTCTTTCCTGTTCTTTCAGCAGCTGCAGACTTTATCTGTGAGTGGGAGATAATGGAGAGTGGGTAAGGAGCTCACGAGGAGCAAAAGTGGGGATGCCTCTCTCTTTTGTCTCTTGCCTCCACCACCTCCTTCTCCTCCTCCTCGCTCTTGATCCTACCTTGTCGCATAGACCTGACTTGCAGAGCGGAAGCTGGCGAGGGGAGTTCTGGAAAAACGGAAGAAAACGAAGCAACTTTTTTCCTTCATCTTTTCCAGTCTCCTTTACCACTTTACTGTTCCGTTAGGTCCTTTGGGAATAAGCGATCCCAATAGGGAAAGCATATAAATGCCTTCTTTGTCCTTTTTACCTTCCCTCTTCCTCCCAACCTCCTTCCCAGCAGAGTACCCCCCCAACACACACACACACACAAACAAACACACACACACACACACACTTCAGGTCCATGCTGAGGTCTGTATGTATGTGCAGATGGTGGTGATGATGGCTCCAATAGAAAGATTGAGAAGCCGCAGTTAGATGTTGTGAGCAATGAAAACTCCAAGTTGAGGAAGAAGAAGATTCAACCATTGGCCTAAGATGATTCATAGTCCAGAGGACTCATTCTAAAATTTTAATACACATAATAATGAAGCAGGAGATTCTAACTGATGAGATCAGAAAGATGGCAAAAGCCTTGAAGAAATGAATTCTAACTGGGAATGGAAAAGGGGAGAATAGAATGGTCCTGGCAGAAGCAGCTGCTTGAAAACGTTATTCAGGGCAAGAGTCACAAGCTCGGGTGGGTACATTAAATGAGTTAAGGGAGCCAGATCTCGAAGCCCTCCCAGGACCCCGCCAGTGATTTGGTAGAGAGGTGGGTAAAGCTGCATCCCTTTTTGTTAACTCCAAGAACAACAGCAGTGACCTACAGTGATCAGAAGCAGCTAGCACCTGGTTGCAGTATATGGGAGACGCTAGGGAGTGGTGAGGACTGTGGCAAACAGGGAGTATTCTTTATCTAAAAGGCAGCAGTTAAATAGTTTCATTCAGTTGCTGCTTTTCAGGAATTTGGAAACGTGGGTCTAATGCTGGTAGATTTTACATTCCACTGACTGTAAGCTAGGCCCTGTTCTTAGTGCTTAATATACTGATTTAACACAACCGCAAAGATGCAGTGAAGCTTTCTTAAAACCCAATAACTTCAACTAGTTTGTGATAGGCTTCTTGCATTTCAGCAAGCAGTTTCTTCTCTTGGTACTTTTTCTTCATCTTTTCTGGTCTTTTCTGGGGGTACTTTGTATCCTCAAATGATGGAATGTTGTTCTCTTATGAAGGATGTTGCCTTGAGACAGAGGACAGTGCTTCTAAGGTAAGCCTGGCTGTCTTTCATAAGGTGGTCTCTCTGAAGGTTTATTTAGGAAGTGGTACCTACAACATAGGTCAGTCTGTTCTTGTCTCCAGCTGATCTAAATGTTTTGCTTTCAGTAAAATTTTCATATTTTTTCCCCAAACCTTTAGTCTAAACTTCCAGTTATTGATTCAGTTAATCTTTTGTGTTTTTAAAACATGCCTTCTTCAGCTTTTCTTTTATGTTCAGTAAACTATTTTCTGATTTCTAAATGTGCAAAGAAAACTCCGAGTTGTTGAAAAAATGTAGCCAATCTTTTCATAGATAGAGAAATTAATATTTTTTCCAGAAATTAGTATTTTCATCATATGTTGGAGGGTGCCATTTGGTCTTCACATGTGAGTCAAGACAGATATCTGCCGTATACAGATCTGATTAAAGTATGCCTCAGTCCTTTTCAAACTTTTGGGAAATAAAGTTGAACAACAGTGATGGAATTTGAATATCGAATACTCTTTACTAACTACTTTTTGTGGCTGAAGTCTAAGGGGAAACCCATAATAAAATTCCCCTAATTTAGTTAGAAATTAATGGCTCCTAATCTGATATAGGAAATGCATAATATCGCTGGACCGGGAAGGTGTGGAGGGAACTGTCTTAAAAGTGACAAACCCGTGGATCAATGGCAACTCAAAGAGCCGATTGAAAATTTTCCAATTGTTTTTTTTTTTTTTTCTTGAAATGCATATCCCCGTGGGTTTGAATTCTATTCATTTAGTTGAACTTCAAGGCAGAGCCATGGAGCAGCCAAGCCTTGGGAGCATTTAGTGAAGTAGGGAGTAAAGGGCAAAGATGATTGGCAGCCTGGGCTGCATCCCTAGACCTGAAATGTGTAGAAATGTGGGATCCGTATTTCGACCAAGAAGCACGGTGTCCAATTTCACACACCATTATGGTGCGGTCTCTCACTGCCGGCAGCGTGCCGTGAGCCAGCACACTACTAGGAGATGGTTTTCTAGAGCTCAGTTTCCAGCATCTTATGGGTGTATTCAAAATGTTGAAAGAGGGCACCTGGGTGGCTCAGTCCGTTAAGCATCTGCCTTTGGCTCAGGTCATGATCGCAGGGTCCTGGGATCTCCCCAACATCGGGCTCTCTGCTCAGTGGGGATTCTGCTTCTCTCTCTGCCTGCCACCCCACCCTCCCTGGGCTCATGCTCTCTCTCTCACTCTCTCAAATAAATAAGATCTTAAAAATGTTGAAAGAATCAGGGACTCCATGTCAAACAAAAACATGTGTTCTCAGGACGCTGTAGACTGTCACATATTCGTAGATGCACAGAAGAGTAATTTTAGGAGGAATACACCTGAAGGAGTAAGAGGTGGTAGAATGTTGGGCTGGGAAGGTACCAAGCCCAGTTCAGGATCTGTCACTCAGCCTTTCTGGATGTCTTACTTCCCCATCTGTGAAATGAAGTATGTTGAACTCCATATATGGTTCTCTGGTCTGTGCTTCTCAGACTTTAAAGTGCTTACATGTTCCCCGGGCATCCTGTTAAACTGCAGCTTCTCATTTAGTAGGCCTGGGGTGGGGCCCGAGCTTTGGCTTTCTCATGAGCTTCCGGCGGGGATGCTGCTGCTGCTGCTGGGCCACAGACCACATGTTGTTTCACTAGCTCTGCACCGTCCCCAAGCCCATTAGCTCTACAAGTCTATGGGCGTGATCATCTGACATTTCAGAATGACAGGAGGGTTTCCGGGAGCATGCCTGCCATGGTATTAACTGTTCTCAGTCTTCATAATCATCTTCATCAAAAACCCTTTAAGTGCCTAATTATGCATAACAATTTCACATGCTTTACAAAAAGAACTAAATAGGTTTGGCCCTTGCCTTATCAGACTTGACAACCTAAGACAGATGGAGAACTATGCAGAGACAGTAATATTGAGTGATAAATATTCATCCAGCTATAGGACATATTAAAATAAAAAGGTTATGTATTTAGCATGGGCCTTAGGATATTTATTTTCTCACAGCTTTTTGTTCCTTTTAAAATCTGGGAAACTAGAAAGGGGTTCTGTGATTTTTACTTGAAGAGTTTTCTGTTTTACCGATGGGGATTTGGGAATGGGAAGATCAGTTTCTGAGGCTTCCTTTGTTGTTACTGTTGTTTATTTTGGCTGTACTAACTTCAGAAGAAATATTTAGAGGTTCCTGGGTGGCTCAAGTCATGATCCCGGGGTCTGGGATCGAGCCCTGTAAGGGGCTTCCTGCTCAGTGGTGAGCCTGCTTCTCCCTCCTTCTGCTGCTCCCCCTGCTTGTGCTTGCTCTCTCCCTCTCTCTCTCTCTCCTCGTCTCTGTCAAATAAATAAAAACTTCAAAAAATATATTTTATTGGCCTCACTTGCCTAACTCTGATTATCTCATGCAGGTGTCCTGGCCTGATTTTGTATTGCTCCATGTGAGTGTGTGGACACAGTTTCATTAACCTCAGCTCTTCCCATCCCAAGGCCTTGGGGCCATCAGGTCATCCTCATGCTATCCTCGGGAAGCAGGGCAGGCAGGGCCAGACATCAGTACTTCTGAATTATGGGCAGTTAAGGGATTCAGGTGTGTCCCAAGTCTCTTGGTAATTAATTCACACAAGAAGGTTTGGATTCGGGTCTCTTTTTTCCTGTATGCTTGTTAAACAGATCTGAGGTCTCTGCTGCCTTGGTGGAGGAAGGGGTCAGACGAAAGGCTGTTGCCAGCATTTTCTCCTGCTAACGGAACAGATTCTGTTCCCCGAGGCCGGGCTACCCACCCACCAGAGATTGCATTCAGGTACCCATAGTGATGAGCAGGTTTGTTATAACCATGTCAAAATTTATCAGAATGATGTTAGATTGGCTCAGTTTGTCCATTTCTTCTAGCTGAGAAAGAGCTGAAAGAATTATCACAGATCTAGAAAAAGTCCCATCTAACCAAGAGGGTCTGTATCAAATATTTACAGATAATGAAATTAAAGATCATTGGTTTATACCTTCTTGACTTATGTAGGCACATATAATATTTAGTGGTGACTGTGCAGATGCTTTGGGACACAGTAATGCAAAGAAAACTATATGGCTACACTGTGGGGTGACAGCTGTAAGTGAATCCGATCTGAAATGGTATGTATCAGTGAGGCTCAACTTTGGATCAAACTTGGGTTTGACACTTGGCTCAGCCACTCACCGACTGTGTTACTTAACCTTTCCAAGGCTCAGTTTTCCCCTCTGTGGAACCAGAATAGCAGTAGTACAGAGCCCATGGAATTCTCCTGAGCGTTACATGAGATGAGGTTGTACGGGATGTGTAGCACAGCATCTGCAAATAGTAGGACTCGTAAGCGGTCATTTTTAGTCACCAAAATAAAACTACTACAAGTGACAGCATCTGGGATCATTTGGGACTGAAAGAAAGGAGTGAGAGATTCTAAGTTTGGAATTTTTATATTATTTCACCTGTGAGTGTTTGTACGGGAGTTTGTATCTGGGTTAATGAAAATGTCACCCTCTGTTTATCAGGAATAAAGCTGTTATTGAAGCAGAGCCTACATTAATTAGGCTCAACCTCATCTCTCATCCTGTAGTGTCATGTACAGCTGTTGTTTTCTTTGTTTTATGAAATTAACTATAAAGGGTGAAGGCAGTCTGCTCATATTTAAAGGAGACACAAAATCCTGAATAATTATGATAGCAGGAAGCTGGAGCTTTGAAAAGCCATATTATACGTTTTGCCAATACCATATATTTTGCATCAGTGCCTAGTAATGGATCTGCATAGACACATGGAATTATTCAGGCTGGATGGAGGGCAGTAAGTATCAGTTTGCTACCTTGAAGGCCAGTGAGAGCAGAGGGGGCTAGCTGGAACTTGGTCTCAGGCAGCAAGGGGATGTCATTTGCTTATAGCAAGGGCAGGAATGTGAATGAGGTGCTTGGAGGAGCAGCATTCTTTGGTAACTGGAATCGAAAGTCTGCCAGCAATACTGTAAGGCTGTAGGGCAGGATGGAGCAAGGGCACGAGGCAGCTGGATGGAAACCCAGGAAGCCAAAATGAGCCGTTTAAAGTGGAGGAGGGGGAGCAGAACCCCAGGGAAGTCCCTAACCTCAGAAACTGATTCAGTAGCTCCTTTTTATTGGTGCCTGTGGCTTCTGGTCAGGTTCAGACGTAAGCCAGGTCTCCCTCAAATTTAGTGTGCACATGAGTCACCTGGTAAAATGTAGATTCTGATGCAGTAGATCTGAAAGTCTGCATTTCACCCAGGTCCCCAGGTGCTGATCCTGCTACTGGTCCGGGGAACCACACTTTTTTTTTTTTTTAATTTTATTTATTGATTTGACAGAGAGAGATCACAAGTAGGCAGAGAGGCAGGCAGAGAGAGAGGGGGAAGCAGGCTCCCCGCCAAGCAGAGAGCCCGATGCGGGGCTCCATCCCAGGACCCTGAGATCATGACTTGAGCCGAAGGCAGTGGCTTAACCCACTGAGCCACCCAGGTGCCCCCGGGGACCACACTTTAAATAGTGAGGGTTTAGCCCACTCTCCCTCCAAGCATCCTATTCTCCGATCACCACCTCTTTCTATTCAGCTGTACCCCACACCTTACTTTCAAGCATTTTGGGGCTCTGCCAGGACATACAGTCCATTGATTCTGCTGATTTCCACTGTTACTCCTGCTGGTTCTCCTTTCCCTGTTGCCCAGCTTAGATTCCATTCTCTCTCTCCATTTCCTCCAAACGCTCCTTCGCATACACCCTTAGGTTCTTTGCTTCTTTCTTTCTTTCCTCATTTTACTCACCTGCTTACTTCATCTCTCTACACGCCCACATCTGCATCTGTGCTGCTGATATGTTCAGAGGGACACGCACCCCTGTACTAATAGGTCTTGTTTTTACCTCAGTGGACCCCTAAGCCTGCTGGTTTCCTTGTCCATTCATTCACACTTTCCCTCTCCCAGGGGACTTAACCCTACTTTCTGCTCTTCTGTGAAAGCTTCACCATTTTCTTTCCCCTCTTTTCTTCCAGCTGATAAAATTGCTTCTGACATTCATCTGTTGGGTTGACCCCTGTGTCTGCATGTGGGCCCATGTCTGGGGTCTCCCCTGCAGGAGCCTTGAGAGCACTGGGCATTCTCTGAGTCTCCCAGTGGTGCCACCATGATGGTCATGTTGAAGGCCCAGCATGACTGTACCCATGCCCCAGACTAGCTTCAGTTGTTCAGTAATTCTCATAACTGTTTTGCCAGATGGCTGGTTTGTCTCCCACCCCCTACCAGGACACTCCATGAGGGCTGGGAATTTTGTCTGTCTTGGTCAATATGGAAACACCACCAAGAAATAGTGTCCAGCACATGGAAACTATCCTTAAATAAAGCATTTGAAGAGATATTAGATGTATATTAGATGTATTAGAGTGGAAGATGTGATTATATTTGAAGAGAATCTGAAAAAGCCAATTATAACAAAAATTACATATCAACATAGATATTTTAAAAGCCACTGTCATCCTTTCTGAACAGACAGGGCTATGGAAGACCCTTGTTTGGGGACCCCTTTGGACCTGACTGTGCTGAATGTCCTAGAGGTTGTTGAGCCTGCCAGGCTCTTCTGGGATCAGGAGGGAAAATGACCAACATCCAGTTCTGTCCAAGAATTCCTGTCCTCTCTCAATAAATACTCTCAAGGAGGTCGATAGTTACGTCAGCCTTTAACTAACCCTCCTGTTCTGGGCTACAGAGTGTGCTGTCTTCACTTGGGAACTGACAGCTGTAATGAAAGCATTTGACGATTCCAAAGGCTAACTAACTATGCCTACTTCATTGTGCGTTTAGGAACGAGGATATTTTTGGCCACGTGTGATGCTGTTTGGGCCTATGCTTATGAAAACAACCATGTACGTGGCTTTAAGTTGGTAGAGGAAATGTCCTATGAAGTCACAAATGCACTCTCCATGGGACTGTGTAGTGCTGCCCATTCTCAAGGATGAGAAATGTAGGAAGTTGGTCCATTGCAAGTAAAGGAAAGGCGTATCAGTGTGGAAAGTTATAGAAATATTTATTTTAATTTCATTCTGAATAGTTTTGCTTTTAATAACATTGCCAGCATAGATCCTTGCCTCCCAAGCTTTTGAGAAAGCTTTGGTTTAGGAAGCCAAAACAGAGTGTGTTTTGTATTAGGTAAGATGACCTCACATAGGGCTGAGAATACAGAGGGTGCTCAGTATATGTGCTTTCCTCCCTCTCTTTTCCCTCACCCATGCCCTTCCTGATGGTCCTCATCCAATTTGTTGTCTTTCTGCAAAGTATGGAAGTTAGGATAAAAATATTACTATGCTTTAATAAGTCATCATTCATTGAGACCATTGATTCTCAACTAGGAAGTGATTTTACCATTCAGCAGACAGTTGTCAAAGTCCAGAGACCTTTTTGGTCATCACAGCTGAGGGGTGGAGGAACACCAACCCCTCAGAACAAAGAATTACCCAGCCCCACATTCCAGTGCTCTGTACTTTGCACTGCTCTTTGTAGTTTACTTCTCCACTGGACTCTAAATAAGAGACAGACAAGATTGGGGGCGCCTGGGTGGCTCAGTCATTAAGCGTCTGCCTTCAGCTCAGGTCATGATCTCAGGGTCCTGGGATTGAGCCCCACATCAGGCTCCCTGCTCAGGGGAACCTGCTTCTCCCTTTCCCAGTCCTTCTGCTTGTGTTCCTTCTTTCACCGTGTCTCTATCAAATAAAATCTTTAAAAAGAGAGAGAGAGAGAGACAGGCAAGACTGAGAAGGATATGACAGGCTGGGGGTCTAGGTTGGTGGACCACCCCTGCTAGGTACTAGCATCCACCTACTCTGAATAAGCACATTACAGATGGTTTCCAGCTGAGAAACAAGTGCTCTACGAGGTACTCATTTCTAGAAGAGTTGTTCGGCCTCTTAAAAAAGCAGTAAACCGACAGTGTGGCAGAAGCAGGGAGAACAGTGGGCGGGAGCTAAGGGAGATGAGGCGGAGGCTCCGCTAGGGTGCTGGACATAGCAGCAGGTGCCGTGATGGGGAGCTTGTCACACCGTGCCAAGTGGCTTGGGTTTTATCCCCAGAGCTTTGGAGAGTCCTATGCATGGAGCCCTCATGCTCGTTTCCATGCTCTCTTCACAAGCTGGACATATGTCTGTTGTTACCTGTGTCTCTCTATCATGTATATTGGCAAGTTGCTCTCTTGAACTGGGCCTTCTCCTCTTTGCTTTGAGACAGCACAGAGGTTTATCAGTAAGGCTTGTTAGACAGAGTTAGCAGAGTCTCAAAATAATTCTCCACTCCAACAGGTGCTACTCGCAACACTTGCTTCTGACGCAGTTGATTAGAGCTTGAAATGCGCCTTCCTCGCTCTATAAATGATGTTTTCAGCAAACCTACCAAAACCCATGATATGGCTGAACTGTAATGCTTAGTGGTTCAGAATGGGGAATTTCTCAGCAAAAGGCAAAGAGGAAAGAATTTCCATTGCCTTTCTTTGTTGAAAGTTGATAAATGTGATCTTTACCCTTTTCCTGCCTCCCCGATGTGTAACTCTCCCTTGCCATTTACTTCCCTTTTTCTCTTGGAGCTTATATACAGGCTCTTAGACTATGTGGGTGGCGGCCCTATGAGGTCCAGTAGGGGTTGGGGAGCTCTTGTTGGCTCCTGGAGAGTCTGATATGGCAGCTCACGGAGCGACCACCACCTTGCTTATTGTCAATTTTACTATTTTTTTTAAACTTTTTTTTTTTAAAGATTTTTAAATTTATTTATTTGTCAGAGAGAGAGGGAGAGAGGGCAAACAAACACAGGCAGGCAGAGGGAGAAGCAGACTCCCTGCCGAGCAAGGAGCCTGATGTGGGACTCGATCCCAGGACGCTAGGATCATGACCTGAGCCGAAGGCAGCTGCTTAACCAACTGAGCCACCCAGGCGTCCCAATTTTACTATTTTAAGTTCTTTCTAGCATTCATTTGCATTTCTTTTTTTTCCTAAGAAATGGCTTTCTTTTCTCTTTTAAACTACCAAAAAGGAAAAAAACTTGCATCAGTTTACATCAATGGATACTGTTTCTGAGCATATTCAGTCTAGTTATTGGGCCATTCTTTCATGACCCCTGCTTTTTTACTCCCACTTAACATATTTTAAGTTGCCTTCCTAGATCCATAGTCAACAAAAACAAAATTTCAGACTTGAGATTACATTCCTCAAAATAGCATCACCCTTCCTCTTAGGGGAAATGATCTTTATAAGTAATATGGTTTTTATTTTAAGGTAAGAAATGATGCTAATAAAAATATAGCACATTCCAGGATGAAAATAAAATAATATGCCTAAATATATTGTAATAATTATCACACTGTTATGTACCACTTTATTCCAGCCATCTTTGTCTTGAAAAGGCCATCATCATCTGGGACATGCCACCCTTTTTTGTTTTAACCTATGGTATCTTGCAGAACTCAGAATGTCTCTGTGTGAGGTATGCGGGACTGACCCATAGTCACTGTCAGTGTCTGTGGAGAGAAAGGCAGAATGCAGCAATGTGTCTAAAACCTCCTGGGCATAATTATTCATCGTTGGGAGCACATGTGATGTCATTTACACTTTTCTGCATATATAAATTGCAGATAAATATATAAGTCTGTGAATATTTTAAGTGAAAGGTTTAACCTTTGTTTTTCATCATCCTTTTTTTATAGTATTAAAATACTAAAGTCTAATTAAATAGTTGTCAGTTGCTTTTCTTATTGTTCAAAACTTTAATAAGTAAATGAAAAGGTGATCATTTTATCCTTAGCTATTGTAATTTTCCTTCAGTTCAGAGTTTTGAAATTGTTTCTTTTTGTGTTTCCTTTCCAGAAAACACGAGGTCATTCTCTTATTTCAGCAGTTGGGTGTAACTTCAGAGCTGGAAAAGAGTGATTTCAAGGTATTCACGTATCTGATATATTCTGTGTTCTCGCTTATTCAAGCTGGCTTTTAGCTTAACTTTATATGGGAATCGATAGATTATTTGGGGACTCTGCATCGTAGAACTGCAGACACCGCTTTGAAGCTGAAAAATCTCAAGAGTATTAGCCTGTGCAATTTCAAATTCAGCACCAGGGGTTTTTGCCATAGAGATTGTGAGACATCAATGGTTATGCTTCCTGTAGTGTGGCATTTCCTATTGGTGATGGGCACAACCCTGGCTCTGCCTTCTAATGCCAGTGAGAGACTGGGCAAAATGCCTACCCTCTCCGTCTCTCTACTCAACTTGGAGATAAGGATAATCACTGTTACCGTCTTAAGGGTTTGTTAGAGAGATTAATAGGATACTGTGGTGTTCCCCACTGTCACTGCCACCACAAACAAAATTATGAGGCTGTGTTTACTGTTCTCAGTGGTGTAAGGAATCTCATATATGCTCATGATAAAATTGTATCAAATTTCCTTAATGACTTTGGGTCATTTTCGAATAGAACCGAATCCAGAAAAAAATCATCCAACCTAAGTGAAGGACAAGTTAACACAAAGATATTTCATATTTAATTATAGCAGTTAGCTTACTACTTGATTATCAATTTTTATAATGAATCCTGGGCTGCAAAGTGCTATGTTCACCCATTTAAAAGATTTATAAACCTCAAACACTGTGACCTGACTGACCCTTATCCATTATACATCATTATCCAATTCCTCTATGGGGCTAGAAAGAAGGATGTACATCTGGCTTGAATGTTCCTGATCTCTTTACAGAATGAATCCTGTAAAATAGGCCACTGTCTTTTAATTAAATCTTTCTTTTAAGTTGCTGAGAATTTCTTTCTCTTTCAGAGTAACCCCTTCTTCTTATAAGAACAGGGAGTGATTTCGGGGTCATTTTGATTACCCTCTGAGGTCTTTCTAAATATGACTACAGATTCTGGAAAACAGCCTGCCTTTTGTTAGTTAACTTAGTCTAAAGAATCAGTGCATTAAGAGCTTTGATTATCCACACTCCAAAAATGCCTCACTCTGATCGCCCAGCATTTGACAAAAATCTCAATTTGGGGATTAAATATTTTCTCTAATGCACTTCCATTTCCACTAGCTGCTTGCCTTACTCATTTTATTTGTGGGCCTGAAATGTAGAGCATTTTCCAGTCAGGGGACATTAAGATTTAACTCAAAAATCTGTATATTCTAGAATAGGGCTCAAATGTTTTAGTAGTGGAATCACAGTCTTGAGTTTTTGGAAAGCATTGTATTTTGTGCTCCTTTTTTTGTTCATGGCCGATTGCTTAAATTTAACTGAGGATTTTTTCCCCCCCCCTGCCAAATTTCCCGTGTGCTCTCTGCCAAATTCATGACCCCAGTGTTTTGGTTATCTTCACTTGTATATCCCAAGCAGCTCTCAAAATTAATATTGGATTCAGTGAAACATTTTCCCCTGCCCACCTGCTCGCCTTGTGCTTCTAACGGATTCCTTCTCCTGGAATCAATATTTCAATTAAAGGCCTCACTGTCGACCCCGTGACTTAAGCCAGAAATCTCCAACCTGACATTGCTTCACCCTCTGCATCCAGTGCACACCAGATTCTGGATTCAAGATCATATATGAAAATTCCAAGAACAGTGACTGGGGCTTGATGAGGCCAAATATTAACTGCCAGCTGCTACAAATGTTCGCTGTAAATATCTTCCCAGTCTCTCCTCTGTCTCCTACTGTCACTACATTAGCTCTGGCCCTCATGACTATTGCTAGAACTAATGTAACTCTCTTCCAAAACTCTACCCATTTTAGGTCCCTTGCTCCCTGATTTAGAACGTGGTTTCCTGCTCAGTGACTTCTGTGCGTCCTTTACCTCGACAATAGATCCAAACACTTTGATGTGGACTCCACGATTGGCTCTGTGCACCCCTCTCGTGCACGGCTTGCCTCTCCCCACTTCGGCATCTCTGCTTCATTTAGACTGAATTTCTCAGGATATTCCAACACACAGTGGGCTTTCAGGCACACATGCCTTTGTGCATGCTGTTCTCACTTCTGAGAATGCCCTTGCTCCTTTTTTCCTTGATAAATTCCAGCGTACCTTTCCAGATCCACCTCAATTTCCATCTCCTCCGAGAAGCCCTCCGGATCCCCCAATATAACTGGGCTTCCACAATTCTTAAGTTGTGTCTCTGATCGTGCTGTATTTAATTATCCACTTACATGTCTGACCCTCCTATAGATACTTTTAGAACTTTTAATTGCGTGTCATTTCCAACTTAGAAGTAGATTCAGCCAATATCCTCACCAGCTTCGGTGATGACAGTAGTTACTTTTCACTGTGCTTAAATTTGAGGTTCAAAATTTAGATTACCCCCACCTATTTACAGGCCTCTCATGCACCTTTGACTTGGAAAAAGTGCTTTAAATTTCCAGACTTGTTCTTTCCACTTATCAGAAAGACAAGCAATGAGAAGGAACAGCATCAGTAACTGTTTGGTGAGACATGAGCCCTAATCCAAATCAACACATGAGTGTATTTCTTGAGGGACCACAGTTAACACAATTAGCGATAAACTGGATCTTTGAGGAGCTAGAGAAAAAGAATGGGATTCATTTTTAATTCCAACCAGTTGTGAGCTGGAAGACAAAAGCCTTGGCTTTGTAATCAGAGGTTACCACAGGCCTCTCAGGACTTTGAACAACTGTCTCCACTGAGAAAATAGGTTTAGCTTGTCGGGTGAGAGCAGGGCTGAGGAAGTAGTGACTTTAGCCAGCTTTTATCTCTTGTTTCATCTTTGGCTCACAATGATGAGGTTCATTGCAGCAGAAGCTATTAGCTTTATTTTTAAAATCAGTCCATTTTAATAGCAACCTGCTTCTGCCCTGAAAAATGTCCAAGAGCAGTAAGAAAGAGCTGAATATCAAAGTATGTGTTATGTCGTGAATCTTGGCTTTCTCTGGGCTAGTAGTCAACCAAATCCTTGGCAGTCTGTCTCATCCTTTTCTTTGTCTGCTATCCTTAGCTACATTTATTATGTGTGTGTCTTATCAGTTACAAAAGCAAGATACACATTCACTACAGAAAACTGGAAAATGCAGAACTCCTTAGGAAGGAGAAAAGCTTCCACGGGAAGCTCTTAGCCAAAGAGAACCATTATCAACATCTTGGCTGCTGTCAGCTTTGTAGAGTTTTCTCCAAGCAAACATAAATACTTTTCACGTTCTTATGCGAAATGTTGCATATATAGGAGAATTAATAGTACAGTGAGTTCTCATATATTCACAATCCATATTCACACACTATCAAGACTTTGGTACCATTGGTTCATCCATCTCTTTTTTCTCCTTCCCTACCTCTTCCCTTTTGAAAGTATCTGCTAACTGCTTTGTAAAGGAAAAGGGAAGTCCTGATATGCTAGGAACTATGGCAGGCAAGCATTTGCCTGCTAATTTCCCCTACCCTCGCTTACCTTTTATTAGGGTGCAAAAGGTACGGTTTTACACTCAGTTATTGCATTGTACTTTGGGGATAAGTAGCCTTAAAGCTCAAGTCTATCACGTGCTAGATGGATATTGATTTTTCCTCTTAAATCAATGTTTCCCCAGGGCATAGTTTTATTTATTCATAAAGCTAAGATGATGTCTAACAGGAGTTATAGCAGCGGAAGGCTGTGGCGAAGGCACAATATGGAGAGCTTTTGTAAGACTCGAAAATCAATGATGCTGGAGGGTTACTTCATAAGCCTGAAAAAGTACATTTGCTGTGCTTTCAAGTATGAAGGGAAAATTTCAGCATATGGTTAACTTCCATCCTCTGGTTTTTGTGTGTGTGTGTGTGTGTGTTTTTTTTTTTTTGGTGCCACTTTGCAAACGAACCCAAATGAAGTGTAACTAAAATTGGAACATCAGGCTGGATAGGATCAAAGCTTCAACAACAACCCCTTGTTGACACCAAGTCTGACAGCTTGCTCCTGAAAGACGTGCTGGGCCTGTTGATTGCAACCCTGTAATGTTGCCCCATAGTGCAGGGATCCCACAGCAGGTAACACAGTATGTTCCCTTTCAGGGATACTTCCTTCACTTTGGAATACTTTTGTCTACTTGATGGTATTTTAAGAACATAGGATACCTCTGTGAGGCACCTGGGTAGCTCAGTTGGTTAAGCATATGCCTTTAGCTCAGTGGCTCAGGTCATGATCCCAGGGTCCTGGGATTGAGCCCTCCATCAGGCTCCCTGCTCAGGATGCATATGTGGTTGAGGGGAGGGGCAGAGGGAGAGGGACAGAGAGAATCTCAAGCAGACTCCCCACTGAGTGCCAAGCCTGCCACGGTGCTCGATCTCATGACCCATGAGATCATGACCTGAGCCTAAAAACAAGTCAGATGCTTAACTGACTGAGCCACCAAGGTACTCCTGGAATTTTATCTATCAGTTTTCTGTTAGTTCTCTGATCTTTGCATGGTATAACTGGCTGGGGAGTCAGATGACCTGGATGCTAGTTTCATTAATTTATTCTTAGCAGCTGGGTGACCCAAGGTTGAGTTATTGAGCTTCTCAAGGACTAAAGTTTTGTTCATAGTGTCATTGTGTTTGTTCATTAAAATAAAGGTAAGTGAGGGTTATTCAATTGCCTTTCATCATCTTCTATATATCAAGACTTTTTTTTTCTTTTAAAAGTAACTGGTTGATATTTTTTAAAGAGGACAGAAAGAGAAAACAAAAGAAAAAATGGGTAGTTGAAATGAGGAATATTTTTGCATGAAAAACAAAGCTTTTTCCAGTTTCAGTGGTCCACGATTTACTGTGAAAAGATTTCCGATGATTAACTCAGCTACCAGTAGCCACAGTTTCCTTAGAAAGTTCAGACCCATTGAGGAAACACCTTGAGTTTAGGAACTGGAAACTTCACTACCTGCTTCAGAGGGCAGAGAGGTGCTCCTGTTGGGTCTGTAGCTCCCAGGGGGCCTCAGTTCCCCTCTAGAGCTTTGGGAGAAATCTCTAAGACACTGCCTCTTTGGTTCTCCCCTGTTAGCATCTCTTAGAAATCTCTAAGACACTGCCCCTTTGGCTCTCCCCTGTTTGGATCTCTCCTGGTAGCAGCAGTGAGAGCCTCTTCAGAGGAGGGTTCTAGGAACTAGAAAGGAAAGAATGTAAAGCTGTTCACTGTGGTTACTGTTCACTGCTGGTCACATTTGTTTTTCTTTGTCTCACTGTGTTAGGCGTTGATACAGCAGAGTGGCATGTCCATGTTCAAGGGTTTCTCCCACTAAGCCCCAAGAAAGTTGCTGTTCTTTTCATGAGTAGATGGCTCACTTGGCAAAAGTAAGAAGATTCCAAGAGTTACTTTTTTGGAGTGTTGAGGTTGAGATTTTTTTTTTTTAAATCAGTTAACCAACATGTAGTACCTCATTAGTTTTTGATGTAGTATTCAGTGATTCATTAGTTGTGTATAACACCCAGTGCTCATAATAACACATGCCCTCCTTAATACCCATCACCTGGTTACCCCATTTCCCCACCCCCTTCAGTTTGTTTCCCGGAGTACAGAGTCTCTCATGCTTTGTCTCCCTCTCTGGTTTCTTCCCATTCAGTTTTCCCTCCCTTCTGCTGTGGTCCTCCATGCTATTCCTCATGTTTCACATATGAGTGAAACCATACGATAATTATCTTTCTCTGCTTGACTTATTTCGCTCAGCATAATCCCTCCAGTTCCATCCATGCCAATGCAAATGGTGGGTATTCATCCTTTCTGATGGCTGAGTAATATTCCATTGTATATATTTCTTCTTTATCCATCATCTGTTGAAGGACATCTTGGATCCTTCCATAGTTTGGCTCTTGTGGACATTGCTGCTGTGAGGTTGAGATCTTATCTTCAGCAGAAACTCAAACCACCTGGCATGAGAAGCACACTACAGGGCCTGTTGGAAGAGGAGGGGGTTGGCTCTTTGGACTCTAACCATTATGTTAAGGTTATTTGTTATGTTTTCTAAACAGCTTTAACAAAGTCCTCCAAAGTCTTTTTGACATTCCTCCAGTATAATCAGCTTCATGTTCTTTAATCCTACCCTTCTTCCCTATCTTTGAAAATTAACTTTGCACCCCTCCAGGAAGCTGATTAGGAAAGTCATTCTCCTTTTTGCCCTCTGGGCTCAGCAAGTCAACACTCGTCATCAGTGAAATGATAGGTGTTACCACTAGCTAGCTGACCCTATATCCAAACTGGTAACACATGACATTTCTGAGTGGTGGACCTCTGGGAAGAACCTAGTTTCTCCTGATGTTGACATGTTGCTCAGTCATGCCAGAGCCCGCCCTTCTTCGTGTGCCTCATGCATGTCTGCAGACACCAGACAGGTTATGCTGATAGCCTGTCTCTGCCGGGGTTTTTTAACAATGAAGAATAGAAAACAGGGGAAAAGACAAGACATTAGAACTCTTTCCAAAACGTCATGTAGGGAAATGACCACAAGGTTGAGAATTCTATGAAACTGATTATTTCATAGTGGGACAGCCGGAAAATATAGAAACTCAAGAGTGGTAAACCAGGGTTTGCTATTTCATTTACACCATGCTTTGCCATTGCTCCATAAATGCCCTATAGCACAAGGGCACAATGCCAGATATGAATGTGGGAAATTTGTTTTCCCAAATTTGAATGTATTTAGGCCATCAGATGTGTACATACAATTCCAGGTATTGTTAGGCAATTATTAAGCCAAACAGGCTATGTTTGCAGAAGACGAGGGAAGTTTAATTTTTAGTTGAGCATGTTCTTGAGCCTCTGCTAAAGAAAGAACTCCTGTTTACTTTAACTGGAGACATTTGCCTCTTGAGTGTACGAATGTGGTATAGGCTGCAAATAGCCACTCAGACCCGAAGCCAGCTGGTGGCACTGGGAATGGGTGTGGGTGCTGTTCCAGAGCACTGAGGCATTGTTAGTTAAATTGGCAGGAGTGACAGGATCAAATTATTTTATTGTTGACTGATTTCAAATTGCTTTGTCTTATAATCTTTTTATATAATCTGACCAATATTCTACCATTTAAAAATTATGCATGCCTCAAACACAAAAACAGGAGAAAAATGCAGGATTGTGAGACTAAATCACATCTCTCCAATTTTCCCATCAAAGATAGTTCTTCCAGGTTGAAAGCATAGAGGATGGCTCCTTCTTGACAAGCAGATCGCAACTTCAATGTTACCTGCTTAAAGATGAGCTCCCAAGCAGCCATGGCTCAGGAACCCCTCAAGACATTCTCACTTCTTAATCCTTGACCTTCTTAATTTACTTTCCCACTCAAACTTTGGTGTTAGTCTTCACCTGTGAGGTGAAGTCTTGTGTCACTTCACAAGTGAGCTGAGACTTTTTCTGTTTTTTTTCCCACCGTGTATCCTCAGTGCCCAGAGCAGTGCCTGGCCATTAGAGAGAACCCGAATGTTCTGGATCTGCTTTCTTTTCCGGATCTTCCCCTCATTTTCATCTTTGAGACCATTTCATCATTACTGCCTGGAAGCAGGCCTTACTGTCACTTTCCCTTGCTGTAGAATCCATGGTATTTTAAACTCTGTATCTTTTGTAATTAGCCGGTGTTCGCTTCCTGGTTGTAGCATCTGACTGGCACGGTGATAACACATCTCCTGTGTGTTAATGTGATAGGTGTTTGAGGCAGGTGAGTCCTGTCAAGTTTTCCAACCATAAGATGGAGCTTACAAAAGATTCTGAGAGAGAAACACATTTAAGAGTTACCTGTACACTGACATTGATACTAAGAGTCGGTTGGATAGATTGTTCTGCTATGATGGTAGACCCAAGCAATGACTTGTTGTGGCATCCTTTTTTGGTAGTGCTATTTAATTTACCCCTGGGAATAACTCTTGCCAAAGGAAAGCTTTCTTTTTTTGGAAACGGTCTACCTCTTAACCCCCAGGTCCAGCCCAGATGCCAGAGTCTGATCTTGTTATGTCTGGGAATATCACTTTTCCACTAATGGCTCTATTTTACATGATAATGAATCCAGTCTTTTCTATAAGTCTGCTTCGTTTATGCAAAATAGATAAAAATGGGAACATGGGGACGCCTGGGTGGCTCAGTTGATTAAGCAGCTGCCTTCGGCTCAGGTCATGATCCCATCGTCCTGGGATCGAGTCCCACATTGGGCTCCTTGCTCAGCAGGGAGCCTACTTCTCCCTCTGCCTCTGCCTGCCACTCTGTCTGCCTGTGCTCGTTCGCTCTCTCTCTCTGAAAAATAAATAAATAAAATCTTTAAAAAAAAATGGGAACATGTATGAATCAATGTCTTCTTCCAGGTAGCAAAGAAGCTACTGAGGAGCCTGCATATAATTTTATGGGCCCTCATGTCAGGCGAACCAAGGAAGTGTGGGTTCTGTGGTCATCAGAGGTAATGTTTGTTGGATAGCGTTAGGTGGACAGAAAACAGATTTGAAATTCAGGGCCTTTCCACTTCCTGTCTTAGAAAAGTCCACTTGATTTGGACCATCTTTTACACTTTGAAGGAGTCACCTTTTGTACAATAGTGGCCTGAAAGCATTAACCACACTCCTGATTTTCAATAATATGGAAAAGTTATTCCAAATTGGTCTTAACTATTAACAGAGGAAAGGCAGAAAATTAAATTAGCAAGGAGGTGTGTATCAGAAGCCTTTTGTAAATGCTATAGAGTCTCTGAAAAATCTAACCCTTGAGAGAAATTTATTCTGTTCTGGAAAGAATAGGTTACTTCCCAAGAGATGCTAAAATGGAATAATAGCAGGATTTTCAATTCTTACTTTAATTTTGCCATCAACTTGCTGTAATTTACCTTAAAAAAAATCAACCTGTAATAAAAATCATTCTGGTACTGCTCTGTTTCACCTATTACATAGAATTAACTCTGCAGATTAATTTAAAGATGAGGTATACTAATAGTCCAGCATTTCAGAAGTGCTCAGATCTTGGGATATTTATTGATTTCTGTTTTTGAGCTTGATAAAAAGGTGCCTCAGATCCCTGGAAACAATGAGCTGTTTAAAAATTCTAAGTTAAGAGTAAGTTTCTCTGGATGAATAGTGGGAACGAAACTTGGCTTCTCACTAATGGACACAATTAAAAAAATTTTTTTTTAAGATTTTATTTATTTATTAGTTAGAGAGAGAACGAGAGCGAGCACAGGCAGACAGAGAGGCAGGCAGAGGCAGAGGGAGAAGCAGGCTCCCTGCCGAGCAAGGAGCCCGATGTGGGACTCGATCCCAGGACACTGGGATCATGACCTGAGCCGAAGGCAGCCGCTTAACCAACTGAGCCACCCAGGAGTCCCTTTTTAAAAAAAAAAAAAATTTTTTTTTAATATTTTATTTACTAATGGACACAATTTTGAGTTTGGATCTAATGCCAGTGGTCTGGGGCAGATGCACAAAAACTTAGTTGCTTAATTTGGACTAATAATCAAGTGTTTTATTCTTTCCAAAAATAGGAAGTGGGGAAAAACATTTAGGCTTTTTAAGTAAGATAAATGTGCTTTAAAGAGACCTGTTTACAGATCCCGGTATAGCTCTGGAGAGGTAATAGACTCCTTCAGGCATTTAATGACCATTCTGGACTGTCTCTGAAGAAGGACGCATGCACAGAAAGCTTTGCATATAATTGCAGGCAGTCTAGAGACTCCCCAAAGGTGGCCAAGGACCCTTTGGTATCTATCTATAGGGCCCCAAATAAGCAAACCCCGACTTACACTGCTAAGTAGGAGCTACACTTCATTTTCGTGTAGTAAATACTGGTCATTTAATCCCTGGCATTAATGTAACATCCAACGTGTATTTGAATGTTTGGATGAGTTTTAAACAGAAAGACATTTATTTAGTCCTTCAGCAATGGAGTATATGTTTAAGATTTTGATGACTATTAAAGAAGTAGTTATAAAGCTATTTATAGTTGTATGGAATAACTGTAGAAATAAGCAAAAACATTTAAGTGTTATGAATGCTGTTTGCCCTTATATAGCCTAATCATTTTATTTTCTCTTGCTCTACCTTCCTGATCTTTCTCTAATATCAAAATACTAAATCCATTTCATGCGTAGAAATAATTCATCTCAGTGTTCATATTCTTTTGGAAAAATTAAAACTGACTTTAACTCCATTTTAACAATGATTGATAATTAAATATATTTAATAATTCAGTATATTTCACGTGATTATTGAGCTTTTAAAAATGTTTGGAAAAATAGTATCACTGGCAAAATAAAATATAAGAGTTCATTATTTTTACTTATACCTTAGATTCCCTTTTTAGGTTAGTAGCTTTTCTTGTACTTCTTTCTGCTATACATGTATATCCCTAGGCTAGCCATTGTTTCACATATCAAGGAAAAAAGGAAAAATATATCTTTACTGAACTGAATACAAATTACATGTTTTCAAATTCATATCATACTAATTGGCCTTACATCTGTATGATGATCCTGGGTGATCTCACCAGTCCTAGGGATTCACTGTCATCTAACTCAGGTTGGCAAACTGTGACCTACAGTCCAAATGAATACATTCTGACACCTGTTTTTTGTAAATAAAGTTTTATTAGAACAGAAACCCTCATTCGACAGCTGTTGTTGATGGCTGTGTTGATGCTACAAAGGCAGAGTTGAGTAGGTGTGATAGATCATATGGCCTGCAAAGCCTAAAGTATTTACTGTCTCAGCCCTTGCAGAAAATGATCGAAAATACCCCTATCTTTTGACTTTCAGCCTTCTTCCTGAGATCTTAATTCCTAAATTTAGCCACCTACCAGATTTCTTTACCTCCATGCCCCACATCCACCATAAAATCATCATTTCCCAAACTGAGTTCTTCTTATGTTTATTTCCCACCCTAATTATTTCCTCCGTCTGAGTTTCCTGTCTCAGTTAATGGCACTACCAGAGGCCTAAGGTACTCCTCTCCTTTATATTTTTCATGCCTGACCTGTCACCAAGGCCAGTCTACTGACTATCCAAAATACACACATGCCTGACAGACAGTGACCTAGGCTTTTAAATAACCGGGGCTTATCATTCTTATATGCTCACGCCCCACCTGCAGTTAGACCAGAAATTCCTTCTTTGGCCTTTTCGAAGTTGCCACTAACTATAGTCAGTGAGAAACAATCATTGGCATGTTTCCATCAGATAAGCCGTGGAGAGATGGGTCCGTTTCTCAATTTAAGATACTGCTTCACAAGTAAGAATTTAGGAGTGCTAGGACGTCAGAATATTGCAAAATTTGTACTTTTATCATTTGAATACACTGAAGAGAACATGACCGCTTGATTTACTGAGTTGTCCCTTTAAAAATACTCATCGATGTTTTAAAATTAAATCTTTGTTCTTTGTGCATGACCTCATTGGTTAGGGCATGACAAGTTAAAAACTCTAACATTAGATTACCATTTTTTTTTTTTTTTGGTTCATCCAAAGAACATATTCAGGTAACAAATGCATTTCTAACCTCATCAGTATTACTTGAATATTATTTTAAAGCTTGTGATATTATTAACTCCACATTCTCTTTTATGAATTTAAAATTATGCCATAATAATTGGTGACGAGCATAGAAGAGCATGGTAAAAATAAATACTTTGAAATGCAAAAGGATTAGTGGGGATAATAAATCTCCACTCAGAGTTTTAGCAGTTTTGATCTTGGCATTTGTTTTATCCAGCAAATATTACCATAGTACTTTAATTTCAGTTTCTCTATCTGAAAAATTATGCAGGAGCAGTCTTTGTTTTCAAGAACAACAGCGATGTTTACAGCATTTAAGTCCAAAGCAGAGGTCATCAATTAATTCTAATCCTCTGAGCAAAGACATTATTAGCCTTTGTGTAACATTAGGATTTGGGCTTGTTCATACAAAATAATCCGAAGAATAATAGTTCCCCATGCTCAACGGTGATCTTAAAGATTCCTATTTTTCTCTGGTGAATGATTATGTAATACATTAATAGGCTTCTCCAAACACTTCCTGAAATTTTAATTATCTGTAGACTCTCAAAGCTATATTTTGATCAGACATGGAAAGATGTGATGGAGCTCAATTACTGTCAAATTAAGAATGATTTTACATTCTTATGTAGAGAAAAATGCCACCCGCCAGCAGACTTCAAAATAGCTGAAATGCTTAGAGAAAAAAAGGAGGTGGTTGAGGACATTAAGTTACAATATTGTCTCCGTGTCCCATGGGTCAGGCGGTTGGGTGCAGGGAGGTGGCTGCTGGCTTGAAGACTTTCACCGATCCCTTGGCCAATGGCGGTGGTGGGACCTCCCCCTGAAGACGCAGGATGCCATACACAAGTCTCCCTACACGGTCTCACATAAAAATCACTTTCGAAAAAATGAAACAAGATGGGATCGGGAGGGAGACAAACCAAAAGAGACTCTTAATGTCATAAAACAAACTGAGGGGGGTGGGGGGGGGAGAGGGGTTGGGAGAGGGTGGTGGGGTTACATTATATGTTTAAATAAAAAAGCTTAAATAAAAAAAAAAA